>JAYJME010000886.1:0-18953 GCA_036873775.1 Costaria costata | reverse complement strand
CACATGCAACCATTTGGCGTATCACAATCAACCATTGGCGTATCACAATCAACCATTGACGCGTGCAACGATAGAGGTATTAGCTGCATGTTTGCTGAGCGACGGGGCCTCGTTAACCATAAGTCGCCGGGATTCCAATATTGCTTTTGCAATATAATTCGCTGTGTACCTATGCCATTGGGTGGACCATCGGGTATAAAAGACACAATCCTTCTCAAAGTTGGGGGTTTGGGTGAGGTACAGAGCAACTCAAGCGGGGATCCTTAGACAAAAGAAGGCGTTGACACCCCTATCGTCGCATATGTCCTTTGGCATATCACAATCAGCCATGGGCATATCGCAACCAACCATCATCGGCAGATCACCGTCAACCATTGGCAGATCACAAACAATCATCATTGACATATCACAGTCAACCATTGGCATATCACAATCAACCATCACTGACATATCACAGTCATACATTGGCATATCACAGTCAACCATTGGTATACCACAATCAACCATGGGCATATCACAATCAACCATCATTGGCATATCACAGTCAACCATGGGCATATCACAATCAACATCATTGGCACATCACAGTCAACCATTGCTATCCAACTATCAACCATTGGCATATCACAATCAACCATTGACACATCACAAACAAACGGGAATGAATGCGCATACATTGGGCAGTATACCCCGCCAGTCAGGACGTTTTGGGCCCACAGCCCCAAAGCACCCCATACATATCATAAAGTGTACCATACATACAGCATACCTGGTACCATACATACAGTAAGTACCCTATATATACATATATACAGTAGCATGGCTCTGAAAAACGCGCTCGAGGCAGCCAATCCCACCCCTGCCCTAAGCCCGAAGCCTACCCGTGCAAGACCAGGTACATTGAGCAAGACACTCTCAATACAACCCCTAACCCCTGAAAAAAAACGCCTCCACTACTAACCAGAGCCGGTGTCTTCCGTGAATACGGTGGCCACCACGAACCCGGCGAGGCCGAAGAGGGCCCCCAGAGACTGCAGCACACGGTGGGCGGGAAAGCCGACCCGGGTGAAGCTCTTAGAAAATCGCGCGAAGATAACGCCTAGGGGGAAGCATATGCTCCAGCCAATCACCATTAACCTGTTTGTTGGGAGACCGACAGTGGGCGGGGCGGGCGAGGGGGGGGGGGGGCGAGCGCGTCATTGCGTACCTTGGGGTCGATCCGGGCTACTTGGCTGCAGGTGGGGGGGAGTGTCGGCGATGTCAAACAAGAACAAAACACAAGACGTGCCGCAGAACGTAATGGAACGGTGCTACGGGCTGTGGTATACCACGTCGTATCACCTCCAAACCAAAATACTTCCAGGAAAAATATCCACGCTTACGAAAAAAAAAAGAAGAAAAAAGACAAAAGAAAGTAAAAATACCTAATAATTTCTCGCACGCTTACGTCCAGCGTGTAGCAGGGTTTGAGTCTCCCTCTCACCAAGCATGTGCGTACTCGCTCCGGGTACCGCCCTCGCCCGCGCCCCGGATGGTGCAGGAGTCGAGGCTTAGGACGAAGGCACCGTCGGCGACGTGCTTAGCGAAGACATTGGAGCCCCCCCACGCGAATAGCCATATTAATTGTCCCGTAGCATGCAGAAGCTAGGATACAGCAGCAATGTCGTCGCACGCCCCCCCCCAACACGGGGAAAAAGAGAGAAAAAAAAGACACGTCCAAGCGTTGGAGAACAAACAAAATCAGGCGACGAAAGACGGAGGAGAGCGTCGTGGAAAACGTACCCGTTTTATTATTTAATTATTACGGGGGGGCATAGTTAATAGGACCTACTGTAAACGCAATAGGACCTACTGCAGACACCAAAGCAGGACCTACTGCAGACACCAAAGCCAGTATATTTTCCGATTTTTGCTAACAATACTTGATCCACAGTTAATAGGACCTACTGTAGACACCAAAGCAGGAACTACTGCAGACACCAAAGCCAGTATATTTTCCGATCTTTGCTAACAATACTTGATCCATAGTTAATAGGACCTACTGTAGACACAATATAACCTACTAATGTAGACACTAAAACCTATATATTTCCCTGTTTTTGCTAATCGTATTTGGTTATATTTACTATGTTCCCCCGTAAATAGCAGTGTTTAACCCTTTTGCTACCGCAAAAAAGTATCCCATACTATTTCCAAGTATGTTTGTCCCCGAAAACCGTTTCCGGCTCTAAAGGGGTTAAGCATTAATATCACACATTGTGTCGTCGACCCCGCGATGAATGTTGTTACGGGCAACTACTGCTGTAGGCAGAAACGCAGGGCACCGACGAGGGGGGGTCAAACCTATACCAGGCAAATAAGATAATGTAGCCCCTTGTGCAACAAAATATTACGGGGGACCATAGTTAATACCAGGACCTACTGTAGACACATTAGGACCTACTGTAGACACCAAAACCTACATATTTCCCTATTTTTGCTAACAATATTTGGTCCATAGTTAACAGGACCTAATGTAGACACAATAGAACTTACTGTAGACATCAAAACCTGTATATTTCCCTTGTTTTGCTGACAATATTTGGTTCTATTTGCTATGGTCCCCCGTAATAGTTCACATCTATTCTCTCGTGTTTTTTGTTTGTCTCATCATGTTGTTTCTACGTGCCTTGGTCGTCTACTATTATAGTTTCGCCTTTCAATGTCTCGTCATGCTGTTTCTACGTGCCTCGGTCGTCTACTATTATAGTTTCGCTTTTCAATGTTCTTGATTGTTTTTCGTAATGTAAGTATCCTTCGGAACGCACAGTAGACACAACCAGCAACCAATAAAGCCACGGTGAAACTCTGATGAATCCGTTGTCGAGTAGGCGCGGGTAGTATGCGTTTCGCCAACACCTACTGTTGAACGCTCTCTATTAACAGGGCGTGACGATATCGGTCGGGAACATTAACAGGTAGGCACAATAAGGACCTCATATAGCACAAACACATTTTTTTGTGACAATGATAGATGCTTCCACGACCCCGAACCAGAAAACCAGGGGGAGAAATAGTATACAAAATTTCGCCATCTCACTCGGCAGGCCCATTCCACATTCCACAGCATCATACATGCCACCGACCTTTTAAAACTCTGTTACCTCTGGCCGATGATGCATCTCTGTCCAAGTAAGCAAATTATATGTCGTTTTGGTGGCATGCCACGGCAGGCAGTGACCACGACACGCCGCGGGCAACCGCGGGGTCTGCCATGGCAAGCCGCGGGTTGCCATCGCAAGCCCCACGGGTTGCCACCACCCATGGCGCTGCCACGGCAAGCCCCACGGCAAGACACCACGGCGAGACCCCACGGCAAGCCCCCATGGCAAGCCCTAAGGCAAGCCCCTACCCAGTCGCTGATCGGTTACATAGTCGCCTGTAGTGAGTAGGCCGCAGCAACACAAGGTGACACGGCAGTAGACGTAGGGAGGTATGTCAACTGCTGATTTGGTACAGAGTACATTGCCGTATGATTCGCGGTAGATTGCCGTAGAGATTAGCGTTGGTTGCCGTGGAGTTTGCCGTGGGGAATGCCATGGGGCATGCCTTGGGGCTTGCCGTGGGGTGTAGGGGCTTGCGCTCGTTGTAGCACGACTAAGTAGGACATCACATCGTTCACTGAAATGCCTCCCTAATTTTTCAACTTGCAGCATAACTACAGCAGTACCCCTGCTGGAATCCCCTGAAAATTTATCGGAGAAATCAAGAAAAGCGTGACGCGTTCAACCGTCGTGCGCTGTACGAAAACAGCTCAAGCTGAGAATCAACATCTTCTCAATACACCGAAACCAAATTACCCGTCATTAGCCACCAGGCGTTAGATATAATATTTTATCTGCTAAGTTACGTGCACGTATACTATGCTCGTACTTTCATGTCGTTTGGTATGAACATGCTTGCTCGTTACGCATGCATCACGCATCCGTCAGCCAGAGTCCCTTACTCTTCCGCCCCACCTCAGACGCCATCAATTTATGGAAACACCTAAACTATTCGAGGAGTGCCGCCCTCGCCACACGTTGTCAGGATTCCGCAGAGAGATGAATGCCCTGCTGAAACCACATCGAACGCTGACCCGCACGCATCTAACATACTGGCATCGGTTACTCTATAAACGTACTTCGAGAACAGCTCTTCTTGCTCATCAACAGCCATTGTGAATTGTTGACTTGGTTCTTTCAACACAGCCATTGTTAAATCCTATTGACGGGGGACCATAGTAAATAGGACCAAATAATGTTAGCAAAAATAGGGAAACATATAGGTTCTGGTGTCTACAGTAGGTTCTATTGTGTCTACAGTAGGTCCTATTAACTATGGACCAAATATTGTTAGCAAAAATAGGGAAATTTATAGGTTGTGGTGTCTACAGTAGGTCCTATTGTGTCTACAGTAGGTCCTATTAACTATGGTCCCCCGTAATACAACAAAAAGTGACATTCTAAAATGTGAACCCCTCTAAAGGTGAGGGTCACCCGGAATCCCGGGCAAGTGGGTGGAAAATATACTTATGATGCCTGGGAACTGTCTTCTTGCGTATTCACGGGTTTCCCTACTGATGTGAAGGCATGCATATTTTTGCTCAATCCATCCACCAAGCCGGGTGTGCAGCGATGCTGGCCCCGGGCTCCTGCCTGTTGAGCTCACGGGTGTGGGTGTGAAGGTGTGGTTGACCCCCTTGACTAGCGGAACTACTGAGCCCACCGCGGCAGTATACACCGTAGGCAGGCAGCCGTCGGGAAAGTGTAGTATACTACGTTCCCCGTTATCGTGCGTGACATCGTGCTTCATTGATTCTGTTCCCCGAGATAATCTAGCTTATTGTGCCCTAAAAACATATTCGGCGAGATCCGATCTTTGCCACGAGTAAGAACAAGAAGGCGTCCATATATCGGGCAAGGAGCGATGGTCGGCGGAATCACTGCAGCCAACGCGGCAGTAGATGTCGTAGATATATGCAGTAGATATTCCTCAGGAAGGCCTAGTGTCCTACGGGTGCCGTCATTGCGCGTGGTGTCATGCTTCATGTTTCGGGGGCGCACTGCCCCAGAGTGCCCCCAATGTCGGGGGCACACTCAGCAAAAGTACCCCCGGGGGCGTCGTTAACTAAAGGGCCCCCGGGGACACTTTATTTCTTCCCGTTCAAGGTGGTTGCACAAGACCGGACCCCTGCAGGTCTAGGCGTTGCGGCACACGAGGACATCTCAGTACGCCCAGACGTCGTGGCGCAGGAGACAGCCTACCGTGCTGTTACTCCTAACAGCACCTCCCAAAATCCAACAAGTCTATTCATTCCCAGTCATTCTTGGGCCCATGGTTTAACAAATATATTTCTTTGTCTAACGACCAAGTGCATCAGCTCCACCGTCAAGCCTCTGCTAACAAGCCATTTCGGGACACACACCGCGTCTCTGGCATATCATGAGTTTTCGATGTGTTTACCGCTCCGGGTAGAGTTGCAGTGGATCCAGTACGCCGAGTAAAGACTGCGCCTGAAGCCCGAACTGCTGTTTGTTTGTAGTCCTAAAGCATATGCATGATGGGGGCTCCTCCGCAGTGTTATGAAGCTTGTCGTCATCTACGTGGAACTTGCTGCTACGAAGGATAACTTCTACGTCCATGCAGAGCCGCCAAGGTCGTGATCATCCGGGGCTACTACTACGTCCTCGTTTTTTAACAGAGCTAGCTTCTTCGACTTCACTGTATTGCTGCACAAGGTATACCTTTGGATGTTTCAAGTACCAGGACGACCGCGAACAAAGGGGGGCTCCAACGTCACCAGCAACGTCACGGGCAACATCGCCAGCAGCCTCATCAACGTCATGGCGGGAATCAAGTCGTGTAACGGTTAGAAACGCGACGACTTCAGTGATTGGCGTAAAACGGCTTCGTTCATACCCAGTATGCATCGGCCGAACACCTGCGCCGTGGTGAAAGGACATGTAGGGCCGGCAGGGAAAACAGACGATGCCGGTACGGACGGGGCAGACACGGGATTATCTCTCCTGCGCCACTGTTCACACCCGGGTTGCTAGACACCGCTTGGGGGACCTTTCGACAACTCCAAGCTCCATTTGCCCACGCCAATCACAGGGCCGATATGCGATCCTGTACCTGGTCACGGGAAAAGTCGCGCCTCTCCTGATGGAAATTCTTGACAAGCGTGAGACCCGCGGTGGTGTGCAGAACGCGACAAAGGATCCAGAGGAAATGCACCTCAGGGTTACCAAAGAGATAATCCGCGTGTTGCAGGCGGCACTAGCAGCCACGACCATGTAACCGGACGAAGACCCTGACCACTATATTGCAGGCAACACGCCCCCGCAGCCGACTGACAGTAATGAAGAACCCGTCATTGATTGGAATTCCAATGACATCGTCGTCCAACGCCTCCCCGAGAAGTACTGATGCATCAAGATAACGACTCACAAAAATACTGACTTTGACTTGCCGACAATCCAGGCTACCCGGCACCATCTAACTGGATCGCTTATCTCCAAAAATAGCAAGGGTGGGCTTATCACGTGGCGTGGGGCGGCAATGTCGGTGGAGGCAGCACCTGATCCCAACAGCATCGTCTGCTACAACTACAGGAAAGCCGGGCACTGCAAGAGAAGTTGCGCAGTGCCCGGCAGAAACAATGAAAAGCGAAGCAACGGTCACCTGAGCAAGATCAGACGCTCTGGAGGAAAAGACAGTGGGCACCACAAAGAAGTGATGCTCGCTTCACAAGACCACAATACACAACGGCACCGACTATTACAAGCAGGAAGCTGAAAACCAAAGCAACGGTCACCCGGGTGGGAGCAGAAGATCTGGAGGAAAAGGCAGTGGGCACCACGAAGAAATGATGCTCGCTTCACAAGACCACCATACACAATGACACCGACTAATACAAACAGGAGGCGTCGCGCCCGAAGGAGGGCGGGATACTCTATACCGTCAACTTCGACGGCGGCTTTCAGTACTGAGAAACACATGCATCCCCTCGGCAAGGACCGTTTTTGATTGGGATCGCTGGAGCAACATCGGCATTTCCTGGGGTCACCATTTTACCTGCACCATCATCACCATTTTCGTTATCACGGACCGGCGGTGCAACGTGTCGCCCGGGGTCGTTACTTATGGGAACATTGGAATGCTGTCTCCGGAATCGCCCGCGCAACTATCGTGGGGTCGCCGGAGAGACGTCTTTCTGGGTCAGTCCACAATATTATCCTTTGGAAATGCCGATGGAGAACGTCTTCAGGAATTACCGCATCCTCATCGATCGTTGAGGACTACTGGAATATCGCTCCTGGGGTTGCTCAATATTATCATCGGTTGAGAGCTGCTGGAACATCACTTCTGGGGTCGCTGAACAACAATAACGCTGAGCTGCTGGTCATCGTTTCTGGGATCGCTAAGCTCATCATCGCTTGGGGCTGCTGGAACATCGCTTGTGGAGTCGCCGCACCATCATTACCTGCGTCGCCAGGAGTAGGACATCTCCATCGCCTGTGGTCGCGCTACTTGATGGCCAGGTTTGGTTTGTCGCAGTGTCGCACGCCTTCTTTGTGCGGGGTGGGCATATACGTGACATATACCTTGCCGTGGTCAACAAACTATTCACTGATATATGCTTTTCTTGAGCTGCAGTTACGACGCTTTGCAGAAATACATGTTGCCTCTCTTTAGCACAACCTGTCGTCACGTGTCCATCCACACGTTCGGGCAGCATAATACCATAACATAATTGAATGTATTTCCGAAACAAAGATAGTTAACATTGCGGTTCGAGTGGTATTATTTCAGAAGTAAAACCTACGGCCAATGACGGCGTGGTGGTATTAAGCGTACATAGCAATATCGTACCGAGTACGAATGTCTGGTATACATATATAGTGAGACTCGTACGGGTTCCAAGGTATTTGTGTTGTATATCACGGTCTAAATGCTCGTACCATACCTGCTTCAAACTTGCCACAAACATTAGGCCTTTTTGACGCCAAGTTACACATTGTAGTTGTTGCGTTAGCTGTAGAAATATCGATCACCCGTCGAAAGCGAAGCAGGAGTCGTTGATGCTGTTGGGACGTGGGAAAGGGGTATTGGGCCTTTGTTGCGGCAGAACAGCAGATTCCACAAGCAAACATTCAGACAAGTAGAATACATACACGAAGCAAGAATATTTGGATTTGTCAGAAAGACACGACAATAAATCGATCTACATACCTACCAGGTATGACGTACTGTAGATACAGTACTGCAATTGCCGGAAGTATCAAGCACGTTACTGTAGACCAAGTTGATTGAGTAGCTATTTTCTTGTTGAGCAGCAACTTCGACAATAATTGCTGATCGTTAATCATGATTAGCACCTTCGTCCAGCTTATATTGGTTCCTCCAACAACTGCTAGTGGTCGTTCACCATGATTGGCGTAATTTGGAGTGTCTATCGATTCCATCAAGTCCTGGTCTGTTGGTGGTCGTTAGCCACGATCGGCGATTTGGCCAAGCCATCTGTTGTTTCCATCAAGCACTACAGTAGTCATCTTCGTCCATAATCAGGATTTTGGCTATCAAGCACTTCCGTTGATGGGAAGCGTTAAGCGCACGCCTGCGCAGCCTACATTTCGTTTACTCAATGTTCAGCACACAAAATTTCTGCTCGCTGTAATAGCGGCATTGTGCAGCAGAGGTACTCTGTTGTCAAGGATGGCCTATGGATAGCTTCGAGTACACCAAGGGCAAATGCGGTGCAATAAGAAACCACGTTATGGCGGTCTGCGGTTGAAAGGGAACAAGTGAAAAGTAAGGGATTGTTCGAGATCAGAGCGAGTTCCAGATTGCTGTACAAGGCGAGAGCCCAGAAGGTCTAGACCTTGCCGCACACGACGACAACCCAGGTGTTCTAGACGTTGTTGCGCAAGAGACAACCCACCACGCTACTCCTGGCAGCACCACCTAGACCCCAACAATATTTTGATACCAGCCCTTATTCGGTCCATGGTTTGATAATCATATTTGTTTTTCTAACCACCATGTTCATCATCCCCAGCGCTACAATAAGCCTCTGCTCACATGCCATTTCGAGGACAAGCGCGCGATCCCTGACATCCTCCTCCTAGTCTTCCTCCTCCTCTTCGTGCTCCTCCGCCTTATCTCCGCCGCATGTTTGTCGGGTTCGTCGATGTCGATGGGAACGTCGCCTCCTTGTCGTCGATTTCCCCTTCCTACTCCCCCGCCTGACCTTTTGCGTGGTCCAATCATTACCATGACTTCTCTCTCTGCGTGCTTCCGAAATAGACTGCATCTTCTTCCCACCGTCTCCTTTATCTCTACATCCGCTCGCGATAATCGTCTCCCTTCATCCTTCCCTTCGCGACTACTTTCTCTCTGCACCCTCTCCTTGGCGACTGCTTTTTCAGTAGCGCTCACGTCGTACTTGGCTCTCGGAAGGCCAAGGCGATGTGATCCTTTACCCTGGGCGAGACCGCGGCTTGTTCCGTCCGCACGCGTAGCCCAACAGTGTATACCCATTCCCAACGATCATTCTCGCAAACAAAAACTACTTGAGGGGCACATTGGTGCATGATGACATGCCTACCACCTGGTAAAATGCGAATATTTTCTTCGCAACATCTCCTGCTCTGGCGTATTTATCATTTTTTGACGGAACATGGTTTATGTAGGCAATCATAGATACTGCGGTTGATATCTGGACTATGTGGGCATTGGTATGGTCTCATACCCACCTATTGTGTATGTCGGTGAGTCTCCAAGTTTACCCCTTGCATATGGTTTACCAAAATCAAACTGGCGTTGTGTTTTGGGACTTTGTTTTTCGTAAACCCTGGTCTACGACGTGTATCATTATGGACTGCTGTGTTCAGTGATATGACCAAGTGATGTGGAAATCCGTCGTACTACAGTACGCTTACGGCTGTCGTATACGTAGCTGTGACCCCAGATCCCCGATCCCGACACCCCAAATTATCTGTAGCTAGAATAAAACACATGTTGTTCCTTTAACACTCCGTTAGCGGAGGCCGATACTGCGTGTACGAACAAACGTATCGTATACGTAGTCCCAATCGTCTTTCTGTGTGATGTACTTCCTGCGTACGGCTTAATCTGTTGGAAGCTTCCCACGTGTGTACTGTGCCGCCGAGAACTGTTCCCAACGAGGAACGAGCCTAAGCTTAATAGATGTCTGCCTAAGTTACATTGACCCCGTATTACCCTACCGGAGGGCCCGAAACAGATTCCATTGTCAATCGTTCAATACCCCCCCCCCCCTCCCCGTTGTATGGCACAATATCTCGACTTGCTACAGATACCCAACGATTGGGCAATGGGAGGGGGACGGTCTATATACAGACATTGGTGTTGAGGTGGCCGGGGAGATCCTGTCCCAATACGCCCAAGCGTGTGTGATCAAGGTACGGTTACCAGAGTGAGCCAAACGCTTGGGAATCACCCACCGGACTGACATTAACCAAGCGACCATTCATCCTTACCATATAAGAGCACACCCTAGTTCGATTGCGTGTGTCTTATGGGTTCACGTCAACATGTAGAGAACAACACAACGTGCGGCGAATGTAGACTGTAAACGCCACGCAGAACATGTAGACATTAGCCAGTCCAACGGCTTTGTGTTTTTGCTGGTACTCCACGGCTTCGCTGTTGTTTGAGGCGGATGCGGTTGTTGAGAGGTGGTAGATCATTGAGGTAACACTGGGGATTCTGTCTAAGAAACTCTCAAATCTACCCAAGTGTGACCGATCCAGCTTGCACTTTGAAAATGGCATCAAGCAAGCCACGGGATCATGTTTCAAGTAAGCCGCCCCTCTTCCCCTCTCTCGTTGTGTGTATGAAACTTTGACCGCAAGGGGAGAACGAATTCCCAACGCAGGCGGGGCATGTTGCGGCCCTCTATGGTAATGGTGGAGTCGAGTCCACGATACAGTTATGACCCTCAAACGCCTTACAGGATACGAATGGTCCGTCCCGGGGCGAAGTTCGTAATGGTTCTTCGGGATCCCACCGACAGGTATACCTGGTACCAGTATATGGCGCTTGTCCAGGCGTTGGTTCATATTAAAAACACTTTGACTATGACGGAATGGTTTCAAATCGCTACCCCGTGCTGGCGTTTGTGAGTGGGGTGTAGGTCTTCGAGATAGTGAAGGGAGTGTGCTGGGGCGCAGATTGCCTCGCGCGCAAACACTGGAGCTGGACGCAAGCAACGTGCGATGGCTCTGCCACGACAACACGCGATTATTCGCGATGCAGTGGGCTCACGGAGTAGCGGGGATGGTGTTTCATCCATTGCTGCCAAGGATCAAATTCGGGGGAGCAAGAAGCCCCGGGTGCTGGGGAAGGGTGTTTTTGTTTTCCGGGAGAAAGAGACGGAGCGTATTATAACCTACGAACGCAGCAATTCATCAATGAAAAGCTTGGAGAACGCAACATGCGACAGCGTATGACCCCATTTGTACTGCTGCGACGCGATAGCGAGATACAAAGACTGCACACACGCACGTACTTGCCGAGGGCGATGGGGTGGCAATATGTGAATACTCGCTGGGGGGTACACGTTGTGCTATTTTCTTAGAGCACCCTAACGTGACCTTGGCATGCACCCGCCTGGATACTGCGACAGATATTTCTCTCAACTACGGATGGACATGTGCAAGGTGAAGCCAGACGGAGGCTTTCTGTCGCCGGAGCAAATGGTGGTCGAAACCTTCCACTCTCCCGGGGGGGCTAAGGAGTACCTGGCTAGGGTGAGAAGACGGGGTACAGGGCGAAAGAACACGCTGATTTATGTTCAACTCTGCGAAATGCGTCATGCTTCTTTTAGGACGATACGTCATTCGGAACAACGGCACCTATTTGTCTGGTGTACGTGTCGTGGGCAGCCGATGGGGTTTCTATGTCTGTTTTAGAATCTCCAGATCTTAGAGAATACACCCCCGCTCCTCTCCAACGACGGTGTGCAATTCTCCAGAGATACCATGCATGACCATGTGCCCCAAGACCCATGCCACGATAGAGGTGCGCCATTTGTTTTCTGAGGCTCTGCACATTAGAAGCTCCATATCACACCCGAAAACTGTTTTTGAGTAAACTGGAACGTCAGCGCGACGAGCAAACCCATGAACTAGACAGTAAAAATAATAACATTGAAAAGCAAGAATGTCGTTCGGACGGTTTTGGGTTAAGGCGCCCCGTCATTCAGGAACAAAAAAGCCAAAAAGTGCAACCTCTATCGTAGCACGCTTCCCAACCAAAGTCCGGCGAATGCAGCCGTGTCATTTCCACAAACATGCAAATAACACCGGGCTAGGATTGTATTAATCGCACTCACCGGACAGAGATCGCCAAGCTAGCCAGTGCGTCGTCATCAAGCAGACATTCCGGATGAGTGTTGTGGTGGAGAGGTTACTGTATGTAGTGTTGTGGTGGAGAGGTTACTGTATGTAGTGTTGTGGTGGAGAGGTTACTGTATGTAGTGTTGTGGTGGAGAGGGGCATCAGGGCAACATCCCACTTGTACCCTAAACGTGACAATAAGTGTTATATATCATTCGACCAGGCGGACGAGGGCTATCAGCCGTACACGGCGCTCTGCCGAGGGGAAAACGCGTCCTCATCCGATTTGTGGCTATGCTACAAGGCCTTGAGGGCTAAAAACCCGCTCTACAGAGGACTGTACGCGGACCAACTCGAGAGGTGGTTTAGGGCGTTCGACCGTTCCCAGGTGAGACCCCTTGGTGATGGCGACGGGTGAAGTAGACAACACAGTCAAAGCAACGTGCCAGGCCAGAGTATTCCCGCTCATCTGTAACCTCCACCAGCTTGCCCACGTATAGTATGGGTACTGTACCCAACTACTCGGGACTGTCACCAACCATACGAGCCCTACTCCGGAGGACAATGTCTGTCTTCATCACCGCCGAACTAAGTATATCACTGGGTGTTGAACTGCCGTGCACCACGTTCACAAGGAGGCCCAACAGCAGCGTCGTCAATCATGCGATGCATGTCGCTTTTTTTTGGCTTGCATGGATTGACCGTGAGTCCGCCCTTCGATTATTATTTTGCTTGCCGGCGTGCGTGGGTCTCAGCTAGTCAAAACCCGCAGCACGTTTGAGGTGTTGGCCTATTCCCGGAACGCCTACGCTACCAGGTCCGACCCCTACGTCTCCCGTTCCTCGCCCTGCCTTGCATCGCCCCAGATCATGGTAATCGAGTCGTCTGAGCTGTTCACGGACTTCACTGCTGTTTTGGCTGCAGTGGCGGAATTTGCTGGTCTCCCTGAGTACAACTTTACGTACGACACTTCACGCGTACACAAGTCTGGTGACTGCTTCGACCCATCCCACCGCTACCATAAACCTGCCTACGTTGCTGAGGGGGGAAGGTCTGTCAACTATATGCAAGCGATCCCGAAGTTTGTTGGCACACGGAAACCTTGAAATGTCCGAACAGCTCCACACCTGCTAACCATTAATCGTGTATAACCACCAAAATAAGCATAATATCTGCGGAGCTCGTCGAGCGAGATATAAGTGGAGAGGACATTGCGCCAAGCCTGTCCGTGACTGTTCAGTAAAGGCATCGACGAATTCAGTGGCTGCTGAAAACATTCCACACCATTCGTGAATGGCAGAGCACGGCAGCTCAAACGTCTTCACCAGAAGCATCCGCAGTGGGATCATTGTCCCTCTCCATATTTCGACAAGCTGCTTTACAAGGGTATGCATGCTCGCTCTGTGCATCTTCAATACCACAGCGGGGTGGTGACTCGTGGATAAAGAGAGAAGGGTTTTCGATCCCGATTGATAGCCACATGTTGTGTGGGTTGTACTTGTCTCGCGTGTGGATTAGCGGCCCTCATCCACCGTACTCCGGGCCGTTGGGAATGCTCAAAACATATGTCGCAATAGGGGGCTGTACAATGTACTGCAACGCTGACCCGTCCTCTTTTCACATGCCTCGCTTCCGAAATCACGTTTAGGTACGATAAGATGATTGAAGAGGAGGAGCTAATTCGTGAATGGTACCGGCCGCACAATGACCGCCTCTACAAGCTCCTCGGTCGCGACCTCATGTGGTAGTAGCTTTCCTTCGATGTGGACGAACGCGTATGACTACACATGCTGCTGTACAAAGAAGAACATGACCCGACGAGCAATGCTGGACACCGTTCCTGCATGCAAGGAATGTTGGGTGTGTCCAGACTCAAACACCATTCCGCGCACTCACTCAGTACGAAGGTCAACTATGTGTCTGAAGGGAGTAGGCTCGCCGTATTGAAGGTGTGAGTAAAGCGGAGGGTGGGATAGATCGATGTTCGGGGTAGACACGAGATATCAGGCGCGTTATTCCTCGTCAATCTTACGTCTCTTATCTCTTCGTTTGAATTTGTGAAGGGACTGGCAACCTACTGTAGACGATACTTTGCTGCGCCACAATACGCTGTCTTGCGATACCCTCTTGGCACAACCACCACTTGTCGAACGCAAAAAGGCGTGTATTGTTGTGTGAGTTGTAACAGCTGCTGTTTGCAAGGTCGAGTTCTTTGAGGGAAAACTTGGTCTAGAAGAGAGGGCTGGGGCGGCATGCCGTGACGTTGCCGTGGCCGACATGTTTGCACTTGGGGAAACATTTGAAGATTCAGTAGCATGGCGACGTTGTGTGGTTTGCATTCTTAGGGATTAAGTGAAAACGCCTCCAGTGGTGGTGGAGACTCGCATCCAGGGTCGTTGTCCCGGCAGTGATCGTGCTGAGCCAACACGGCATACCTTACGCAGAGCGTGATCACTCCGGATGCATATAGTGTGCCCGGTAGTCACGGTTTTACAAGGAACGTGGTTAAAGGGCAGCTGTGTTGGAATGTGGGGTCTGAAGCCTAGGGTACGTTTGATAGTTCAGCCGTGCCGCGGTAAGGGTTGCGCGTTTGAGCCCAAACGTGCATCATCTAATCTAACTAATCTAGCTAACCTAAGCATTCCAACTAATCGCATTAATGTAATGTAGCAAACTGCGTAGCACGCATCAGTTGATGCCATACCACTACTCGTACAGTTCATCACTAGACACGAGTACGTACAGTATTATAGTTCAGGTTGGATGCGCCGCCGAATGCAATCTGTGGCAGTATTGCATGGAATCGGCATAATCAGGCGCCCGGGGGCGTACAATGAGGGACGCTTGGCAACGCGGACCTAATAGGCCCCTGCGTTCTCCAGAGGAAAGATTCGCGGGGGGAGAGATGGCTACGTTGTACTGCGACAACGGGGACACACAGGAAGGGGTCGAGTACATCACCACATCACCGGGAAAACGGGCAGTTCCTACAGTAGTTCCGGGGCAATGACAGGTGGGATTGCGTACAATACTGTCCGGTATAAACTGTTCCGCGGTGGCAATCGTACCATATAGGTTTTAACATGATGACACAATGCTTTTCATGTCAGCGCGGGCGAATCGCCGCACAACATTTGGTTAGCTTCAAGCAGCTGATGCTCTTGGTGCAAGGAAACATTGATGAGGCCGGCGCAGCTCGAGGGCGGCGAAAGCAGAGACACGAGATCATGTATGCACAAGGTGGGGCAACCTAAACGGCAAGGGGAGACCGGACGATACGTTTATACAACCAAACCACATCAGGAAACCACGACCTCAAACCCTATGGCTTCGTGAGGGACGTTTCAAAGCCATCCCACGGGGAGCAGCGTAGTTTAATCCTGGTAGAAATAATACACGCTGATACGATATAATCCGGTTGGCAACAGCCTCTCGCAGCCGTCAAGGGCAAGAGGCCGACACCCGCTTGCAGAAATCACTTGCGGCACTCTTTTCTTACAAGTCTTGCCCGAATTCGCCGTCGCTGAACTGGTGCGAGCGTTTCATGTGCAGCCTACAACATAATACACCTGGTATGCGATAAATTGACACTATTATATCGTGTGATAGCTGTGCCAGCTGCGCCGATGCTGTGGATGGCGACTTTCTATATGGTTATAGAGGCATCGTGGTGAGCAATACTGTCGTCGAGGCTATGTTAATTTTGTTGAGCGATCGACGTGCCTGAACGGCGTTTGAGATACATAAGACATGCTAATATCTTGTGGGGGGACGCTTGGCTGACACGAATGAAAAGCAGGCAAACATTGAGTAATATGGCTTCGTGAAGGGAACGCGATACACACTGCACTTATTGACACCACTGGGATACATGCATATTGGTTGCTAGCCTCAGGCAGGGTGGGCGGCAGTTAGCATGGGCTTGAGGGGGGCTCGTCGACGGGGTTCATTGCGAAAGAACGCAATGCTTGCGCCATGAAAGCAAAATGCTGAAGCAAATGTGACCCACATACGTCTCGGAGCGGGAGAACTGGAGACCTTGCAATGAGCAATGCTGCAGCGGACAAAAGGGGTGCCCTCGTTCCTGGCAATATACCCAACACTAGCATGTAGACCCGGCCCTGTATCGCTCTCCCACACCTCGCACTACACCCTACCTCGTAGGTAAACTTGGTCAACGTTCTAGCTATAATAAACGTCTGTATGGTATTGTTTTTGTTCTGCAGCTTCGGGATGGGCCGTATTATCGAATCCTGTTGTTTCCGGCTGTAGCCAGACCGTGGTCTCCAGCCGCTTAGTGTTGAGGTCTGCTTGAAGAGCAGTAGTAGAGATATTAATGCATCTGTATGACTTTCGTTGGGCGGGTGAGAATTCACTGCTCTACGTGCAAGAAACGGAATGGGTACGTTGCAGTTGGGCATGGAGCAAAATATTTAGAGAGGTTGCACTTTAAAACTTGTAGTATTAATAATATTATAATATCGACACCGACAAGAAACCAAACGGATAAATCAGCGTAGCAGGTACATCCACCAAATGCGCACACACGCACGCGTTGACCCACCGCTCTTAAAACACGGTCCCCCACTACTGCTGCTGTACGTAACGGTTTTTCGGGTTATCCTAGAGCTCCAGCGCCTTTGTGTGGCCACGGACTCGAGATGAGAGCAAAAACAACAAGTGTACGAATATAGGTGAAAATGTTGTACTCGCCGTCTGTCAAACAATCGTCATTTGGTCCCCAGAGAACGTAAACATAAATACATGAATACAGAACACCTGGTCTCGACGTATCAGGCAGCTTCCAAAGACAGATAGATGTGTACCAACCAATCAACTACTACGGAGGGTGGTTGTTTGTAGTAACCGGGAATAAATCGGCTAATACTTGGATTAAACGAACGAGCTACCTGGTATAGCTTGAATGAAAGGTATTGATCAGGCTGGGACGAAATATGGCACAAATGAACGTTGATAGCTCGGTTGTTCCTGATATTATATCTTCAGGACCCAAGTATTAAAACACGTTGAGAATTGGTCATTTCCCCCAGGTTTACCAACCGGTTTTTGAGATTTTCTCAAAAATTGATATTTCGACTGACTCCACTGTGGGGCAGATAAATAATGAAATGATTGTTTTTGTGTGACAAACAAGGGCTAAAATGAACGGCGTGGGTCCAGCGGTTCAAACAATACTTGTTTTAAGCAAATTCATCATATGCCTCATGGTGGGGCAGTATTCACGAGTTACCTCCGTATTTGAGGTTTGCCCGAATTTATGAATTCCGACTGGCTCCACCGGGGGACACATACATCAGCCGCTTCGTGTCCATTAAAAACAAACAAGACCGCAAATGAAAGGTGTGGACCCGAACCAGGCCACGGTTACTGCTACTGTTGCGAGTTGTGGGTGGCCGTGTTGAGAAACGGGCAATCCGAATGAGCTGTCAAGAATGTCAGCAGTAGGACTGTTCAACGGGCAAAAGGGTAACGTTTCGCGGCGCAAGGCAAGGAGACGTTCGTGCGGGCAGCGGAAACGTGATCACAAGAGGGGCACAAGGATGAACAGACAGGGAGCAGGCTGCAACAGAATGCTCAATAAACAAATCTCATGAAAATTCCGTCGTTTTTTATCTCTCTTCTTAACAGCAGTACCGTACAACCGTGCCGTTTTCCCTGGAACGACCCCTATCGGTTTCCAGCGCCCGACAAAACCTCAGCCATCAAGTCATTCACATACTTCGAAGTAATACAGTACCAGGTACAGTACAAACACAGCAGGTACTGTACACTGTTTTCTGCTCTCCGCCGCCTGTCGCATCAAATGTACATTCACTTCACTCTCGCTATCAATCAATATCATCACCATCCAACTCCATTTCCGTGTCTACACCCTCAGCAGTGTTGGCTTTGTCCTTGCCCTTGATGAGATTGTCTTCATCAAAGGCATTCGATACACTCTCATCGCCTATCTTACCACTGAACCCACCCTCGTCCTGTGCAATCCACTCGTTCATACAACCCTCAGAATGCCGCACCAAATCGGCACAGCATGACGCCTTCCACCCCCTCCCCTCCGGCCCGTTCCACTCCGGATCTCCGTACCACCCTTTCCGAATCTGCCTCCACACCGTTGCAATGGTTCTTCGCTGCTCATAGCACAAGCTGGCGTACTGTTTGCCATGCTGCCAGAAAAATTCGATGGGCTAAAACTTTGGCATGTAGGGCGGCGTCCAGATTAACTCCCATCCACTCCCCCGCTTCCGCCCTCTCGAGCAGTTTGCGGGGATCCTTCTGCATGTACTGAGCGCGCATCTCTGCTGCCACTTCTTCGGCGCTCACCCCGTCTCCAGCTTTGGAGTTCTTCTGCGGAAACGAGCCCGTCAGCGGCACCTTGAACGCCTTTGCCTTGCCGGCGCGCTGAAGAGTGGTGCGAAGGACCTTGAGCTGGCGTAGGAGATCAACATTGTAGGCCTTTTTTGTTGTCCTCGGGCAATTTTGTTATCCTCGGGCACCCCGACCACAGCGTCCCAACCGTGATGGTACGGG
>JAYJME010000885.1:0-18954 GCA_036873775.1 Costaria costata | reverse complement strand
AAAGTCGACCCCCGTCTCAGGTAATATGCCTCCACAGCTTTTGTATCTCCTTGTTAGACTGGAAGTGGGATAAAAAAACACACGCGTTGTTTTGATCGTTTTCGGCCGGGTCCTAAAGATGATCGGGGATTATTCAGATTGTAGAAAATCCCTGAGAACGCTAGCTTTCCTAATGGGCAACTTGTTTCAGGAAGCTCGTTTTAGGTGTTGAGGTATTGCGATGTTTGTCCAGTGAAGTGATTTCTTGGTCGATGGTCAACACTCGATTGAGAGCTTCACAGCGCGATCGCGCTTGTCTCCATAGGTTCGTTCGAAAGCTCCTGCGAAGAGCTTTCCAAGGTATATTTTAGAGTTTCTCAACAAAGTCGGGACCGGATTCTATTCTATCAAAGCCCCCCGGAATCGGGCCACAAGTGCCAGCACCTATAATCGTCAAATTTGCAAAATTTGGATTGACTTTTTTGTGATGCTGGCTGGCAACTTTGACGTCACGATATCACTTCGTGAGTGCCTACGAATGCTTCCCGGCGCACCCGACGCCCTCAAGCACCCCATTCTGGGCGTGACTCAATTTCACGGGATGTGGTTGCTTGTGAGCAGATGTTGCAATTGTTCGGTCGGCGGTAGAGTTTGGGTATCATGTTGTGTCTTTGGAATTGTGCTAAATTTTGACCACTCACTGCTGTACCCCAAAGTCGAGGGTTTGGCTTAAGTTGACAAAGAACGGACGGGTAATTCCGAGATAGTCAGAAACTGCTCTAGGTGAAACTTTAATTTTCAACACACGCTCTCCGCAAAGGCACGAACGAGCCGAAAGTCCAAGTGCAACGTGATAACACAGCTTCGGGAATTTACGTTCCGATGCAACATCTAGAAATTAAAGTCAGCCTGAAACCCGGGTATGGGGTGTGAGTAATATCCCGTGTGGCTATAAGATGGGTTGCTGCGTTTGTTTCTCGAACCAGCTCGTATACCTTCAGTTATATTCAGCTTTTCTTGCTTTATGGGCTTTTGTGAGTGGAAATCGTAAGGCGCCCACAACTGCTGTACGAACTGGGTGCGCACACATCTACTGTACCGTACGTACTTCGGTACTGCTGGAGTACATGATGGGTGGGTATGTTTGGGCGGTTCAAACATCGGTGGGCGCTTTCGTGCATGTGCATGATGGGGCTGACGTGCTCTTCACAGATAGTTTTAGTCGGCTATATCGTCCCCCCTCCGCCATAGTTTGGCGTACCACTAGTTATATGTAACCGGAATAGCTGGAGCAGCTGTTTGGCCCGAGGAAAGCTGTGGGTAACGTGGTAGGTCCAACAGCAACCCGTGCATGCGCGCTTGAACTAACCTCGATAACGCCGGGCCTCGTCCGAGACCTGGCGGCAGTGGCTTCAAATGACGCGAATAGGATTGCAAAGAGTCAGAAGCGTACTACGATAGAGGTGCACCGGTTTCTTTCCGAGGCTCCTACCTTTAGGAGCTCTGTAGTTCACCCACATACTGGTTTTGAGTCCACCAAAAGTGCAATCCGATTCCGAAACCCATGACCTAGCCATATAATATAGTTAAATTTGAAAACAAGGACGACACCCTGACGATTTCGGGTTAAGGAGCTCCGTCCTTCAGAAACAAGAAAGCTAAAAAGTGCTACCTCCATCGTAGCACGAGTCGTCAGGTGCCACTGGCAGATAACCTCAGTCACCTGCCATACTACCCAAATATGTACGACAGTGATTGAGTAAACAATCGAAGACAAAGCTTCAGCTGCAGTCCACGTTCAGACGTTTTGCTTTGAAATTTCCCGGAATATTGAAATTGCGGTGCGGTGGGATATGTTATATTAAAGGGTATTGTGTCTTTGGCGATCAATATATGTTACCCCAGACGTAGTGTAACAGGCAGCGGGGCATATCTTAACCCCATTAGAGCCGTAAACGGTTTTTGGGGGCAAACGTACTTGAGCATGGTGTGGGATATTGTTTTGCTGTAGTAAAATAGTTGAAAGGCAGTGGAGACTATCGTTCAGTCTGTCTTGTGAGGCTGGTCTGCTCAAGATGTGGGTGTCGCAGATTCTGAAATTCAATTTTGATTTCGCGCCTCGACTTTGCAGGTGACAGGGGCTTCCATAGTGTTTGATAAAGGGAGTGCAAACACACGAAACCCAACCACTCAAATAAATGTATTGAACAACTCTACCCGCCTTCAGACGCATCATGGCATAGACTAAACATATTTCAGTGTCGAACGCAAGGCTGATGGACGTCAATCCACTTGTCTCCATCGTCTATGTTGAATCATAGTATATCGTGGTATGTAACAAACTCGCTTACCTCCATCGTCGACCGCAGAGTTGTAGGAAAAGTCTGTGTTGCCGTCCACGAAAACATTCGATGACGAAGAATACACGGCACCTGCGGGTAGAGCAGCGCAAGGTGGAACAGATTATGTGTGGGGGGCGAGCGTTCGGTGTGCCATGATCACCACGCGGAAACGTTACTCTTCTGCTAGAGTGCAATGTGTACCCTAGTTTCTCCAGCTTTTTCAACTTGACGCGCTGCCCCAGACAGGTGTATTGGCAGATGTCCTCAAGTATCTACAGTATTACGCGGGATCATAGAACCTACTGTAGACACAACAGGATCCACTGTAGACACCAAATCTATACATTTCTCTATGTGGCTAACATTGGTTGGTCCATAGTTAATAGGACCTACTGTAGACACAAGAGAACCTACTGTAGACACCAAGACCTACAGATTTCCCTATTTTTGCTCACAATATGTGGTCCTATTTACTATGGTCCCCCGCAATACTATAAACACGCCAACTCCTCATGAACGAATGATGTCACTTCAGTTTTGGTGTATGATGTAGAACGAGGCATTACGGTCGCGGTTGTGAGAAGCCGGACGTAGCGGAGATGAAACAAGAAAAGCGAATCAGTATGTCAAAGACCTCCTTAATCTTGAAATACGGCAGGCTATTTTACATGTCGGTCGGATTTCCCCGAGGAAATATCATACTTCGTGTATAATATATTTAACGGGTTCAAGTTCGTCGTTATTCTGAAGTGATGAGGCTAAAACCATGTAACACGTAGTTGCACAGGAGCCATTGATCCGGTTTTTAACACGTTTAGCACGGTCGCCGTTCATACTTGGCCAGCCTTCAAAAGGGCCCGCGCCAGCCATTACAGTGTCAGGCACAACACCGGACGGTCCGATTCCCAAATGCACGACTGCTTCAAGGGACAATATAATCGGGATGCCAAGTGATAAACCAGAACCAGTCTCGTTGTCAAAACCACTACGGGAATAACAGTAAAATCTCCTGCATGGCTTCGTGCACGGAATTACCAACACTCGTCCATATTATGTAATGCTGGGCCATAGTTGTGACGCCGTATTGGATCCTCATGACTACGCCGGTTTCAGTATTGCCTCCAGTCACATGCTCTACCATACGTCAACGGAACGGCCGCGGGTCTGCGCACGAACCACGCCTCACACACATGGCAGCCCTCGATGTGCCCATCGAAAGAACGGGTCCCCATGCCTGAGGCGACGAGCGGGGGGCGTGGACAGTCGCCCTCCCGTGGACGGCTCGCCCGCCCCCCGAGATAGGGGTGGATCTGCGAGAAAGGAGGAAATTCCAGCCATTTTTGGCGGCGTTCCCCCCGGGTACGTTTGGTTGGGTGTCTTCGCTTTCTGGTTTTCGGTTTATGGAAGGCGTTGTTTTCCGGGGATGGTACACTATCACCCCCCTAGAGACTTTATCTCCGAGGTAGGTGGTTGGAATCGCCACCACCAGGTCGCCTGTTCGAGCACCACCAACGTACGACATATGTTTTATATGCATGTGCTATTGCATGGGTCATGTTGAGGTTTTATTTTCTTCTTTTTAGAAGAGTTTTGTAACACCTTTTCTGTTTGAATTGTTCCGCGCCCACTACTGCATACGTAGTGCTGCGCTGTTGTAGTCCATGGTCGATGGGTCGATGTGTAGGTGGGTTGGGGGGGTGACTCAGTTGGTACGTGTGTGAGAGAGTTTGTGCCTTTTGATGGGGGAAAATATATGGTTCGGTATTTTCTGTTTTTTGTCGGTTATACCGGCCCCGTTCCAGCATATTTGAGCGTAGCCCTAGTAGCATGTGGATTTGGGACCGACCACACTGTTTCCCAGAAATATGTCATATTCCCGGCATCACTGCCGCCGTTGGTTACCTTCGTGAGACCAGCTTTTGCAGGGGGTGTTTAGCATAGGGTGTATAATCTGGATGCACACTCGAGTATTACCACTGTAACCATGTTTGTTACCCGAGTGCTCCAACGTAGAAACAATGTCTGGTATGTATTTTTCGTCGATTTTCAGAATGGCTCGACTGGAGGTCCGAGTGCTTTTCTTTATCGACACGAGGTTGACCTTTCCGTTTCCTTCTGCCGCTATTGTTCCCGCGTGGCTCAATCGCAACCAAGCAGGGCCTGTCCGGTGGCCTGCTAGAAAGCTCGTGCGGGCAGGGTCAGTGGAGCAGTATACCAAGCCGTCAATACGTCGGCATGTATTCGCGATCATCGCCACCGATTTTAAATATGATGTTGTTCTCATCTGGTTTCCGACGGCGGCGTGAAATACATTTGCCACGCTCGTTCGCCCGACACAGAGAAGCCCACCTTCGCCCCGCCCATACCAGAGAACATATCTCCTCAAGAGTGCTCAGAGAGCACAGGCGGGGCAAAGGAAGGGCAAGACGAGGGGGGCCGCCGAGGTCGCGTTTTGCCGCGCAAAGGTCGTCGTCGGAGGCCATTTGTCGAAACGTGGCTTGTCGTCATTTTGCTTACCTCCAGATCTAAAGGCGTAGTTGTTGGCGAATTCGGTGCTGCCGTTTAAGGTGAGCTCTGACTCGTCGTCGGCATACACGGCACGTGGTGGCAAGGAAATTCAATGCATGAAATAACGAAAGCGACAGTTGGGATAAGCGTCCTGGGGTGGCGTTGAGGAGATGTTGGTGTTTATGCCATGTTAAACAGGTGAAGACCACGCATAGAAATTCGGAAAAACGGCATTGCCCCGGATTGGAGAGTTCGAAAAGCGATACACGACACAGGCTACGATAGGGGTGCACCTCATATTGTCTGAGGTTCCGGCTCTACGTCTCCCCGAAACACGGGCTTTGACGAAAGGAAAGGGGTAGCCTTACACAGAGGAGCAATCTCATGACCAGGGTATAACACGGAGATGTTGTATCACCAAACGATATTGGGCAGCTCCTTACAATGGTTGAGAATCACCTTCAGCCAGATTAGGTTTAGGCCAATAAGATAAGTGCTCTATACCCCTATCGTAAAAGGCATTCTACCTCGTTCTCGAAGAGAGGACGGATTTCTAACGAAGGGAAATTTCCATGTTAGCTGGTTTCGGAGGACGAATGTCGGTTTATGTTCTTCTGTTCCGGCGGATACACTAACTTTGTAGGCCAGTGTAACGGAATCAGGGCATAAACCCAACGTTTGTTGGCCAAAGCGACGTGCTTTTTGATGCCGCGGCGAATCTGTCTAATGGTGATGAAGGAACGCCCCGCGACACAGGGTTAGTCGTTCATCAGCAGGTTCGAGGTATACAGCAAGGAATAATCGAATGGAAGAGAACAATCTCAGACCATTTCACTAGGGGTTTAAGCAAGGCGGGGAGGTGTGACGTCTGAAAGTGTACATGGCGGAGCCCGCCTCTCATGAATATACGCAGTTTGGCATGTACATCTCCAAGTGTAGCAGTTATGCTGAAAAGTAACTAATTGCTACCACTAGAAACGTTACTAGACCAACATCGTGGATACAATCAGGGAGAGATTAAGTACCAGCCAGACGGGCTCGAACTCCATAATTCTTATCATAGAACTGGTTCAAATAGAAGGGCGTGTGCAGCAACAGGACCACCCGCCGAGTATTGGACCATGGTATCCAGATGAGAGTAGGCTAAGGGGGATCTCGGTGTGCGTTGACCAATGAGAGAGGTACGAGTTAGCGTGGGTGGGGTTGGTAGCGTAAGAAACACAGAACCCATGGCGCTAAGAGGGCGCCCTCAAAATCTGTAAAATGATTGACGAGTATTACCCGTCGGTTTTGCATTCTTTGCGACGACCGGGCTATTATTGTAGCTCTCCACGGCTTACCCAATATGTGTGCCGTGCTAAAATAGTCCATTAAGAAACAATCAAACATCCAGTACGGAACGGGGAGGCATAGTTCAAAACCTTTCTTAAGGTGGCCTGTGGCGGAGCGACATGTTTTACGCAGGCAGAGCACGTAGGTGCTCAAGTTTGTTTTTTCACCAGTTGCACTAGCCACCTTTTACAGATCGTCCATGATATAGCGGTCGAGACGTGTGACCCAAACGGCAGGGAATTCATGAAAGCTACGCTTTCACGGGGCTCTTCATCTATATCACACAATTGCGGATGTAGTTTGATAGAGGTTGTGTCAAGCGTTCAAGTTGACAACCAAGTTGACAGAAATGCGGAGCGGTAAACAGCGGTACCCGATTCATCATCATGGGAACATATATACCTGTGTGTATGGTACCGACAGAAGAAGCTGAACCACACATTATATGTGGTTTTGACGGATTGCGACCGCTCTAGTATATCTAGTATATAGAGTTATAGTGTTGCGCATATTGCTGCCGTGCGTGTGGGAGGAACCACGGCGAGTTCTTCTGGCAATCAGTGTTTCTGTCTTTACTGTGCCCCATGGCTGGCTAGTGGTTCGCAGCTGCCGGTTGGCATGCGGTTGTCGAGCGTATACTTCAACACGCCTGGATGGCCATACACCAGAACGTGTTGCACCATTTAGAAACGGGGTGAAGTGGCCAACGCCTGACAATCAATCAACCTGCTGAACCCTCACGTCAACATTTCCCTCCGTGATATACTATTTGAATAAACATTGACCAGACTGTAAAGGGGGAATCAAATATGAGATATCAACCAGAGGGGCCGGAAATTAGTACTAATAGGTGAATTATCGCTGAGAACGGTATTGGAGGCGAGCGAATGGGGGGTTCTGCTGTAGCTGAGACACGAATGGGGGGGTGTATAACCGGTTTCACGGACTGGCCATACCAATGCAATACGCATACTTGGTGTGATACAGTTTGGGATGAGTTGGTGGGTGATTGAACACACGGAAAGGAGACGTCCCTACTCTTACCGGGCTGCGCGAGGGTATGCGTTCGAAAACGAGAAGCAATGTTAACTCGACATACTTACGGAGCGTACTTTAGTTTTTTTGTAGTTAAGGTTGCCCCGTTGGTACAGGCTCATTTTGTGAAATGACATGTGCCAACCTAAATGAGTTGGTCATCGATGCTCATAGTTCTAGACGATACTGCGTTTGGGACACTTAAGCACGGCATGCGAGGAAACCAGGAGAACCCGTGATTAGTATTAAGGGTTTAGGTCTTTTGAGTATTGACGTCGCATGGAACGGCGGGTTCACGCGAGTTCTTTCCGGAGGCTTGTTTGAACTCCTAAGGTGGTGCTTCCACGCCCCCGCCAGCCCTATCCCAAACTCTACGAAAATTAAAATACACTGGAACAACACTCGAAAATAAAGTCACCGGCTACAAACGAACGCACTATGCACTTAGTAGCGGCGCAAGTACCACCCCGATCTGGTTGAAAACCAAACGACCGTAAGGCTTCAGCTACTACACAGGTCCAGATATGTTGCCGTTGAACGGTAAGAAACCATTTTAATGGAAGCACGGCGGAATCATTTAGTTGACATAAACGGTAAGAAACCATTTTGATGGAAGCACGGCGGAATCATTTAGTTGACATATGGGTAGGCTTTGTAGATCCACCGAAACTGACATAGACCTAGTCTGACAAGGAGGGGGCACGTCTTAACACACACACTTGACTGCAGAGTAAATAATCTCTTATTGGCTGGTTTGCGCCACGATGCAAGTCGCTAATTCTGTAACCCGATATTGATGCCAGTCCTTATGTTTTCCAGGGCATAAGAGTTTCATGCATTGTGTATAATAAGCTACAATATACGCGTCAACAAACATCCAAACCATGATATCGAATGAAGTCTATCTGCCCCTCGACGCACCATGGCATGGTCAACGTTTGCTGGTGTCATTTCATCTATCACCATGGCCTCGTGTGAACCACACGGAGTATACATCACAAACTTGCTTACGGCTAAACGAGAAGGCATAGTTGTTGGAAAGTTCTGTGCTGCCGTGCACAGAAACGTCCGAATGTTTGTGTTAGCTTTCCCAGCATCGTTCGTTGTAGGAACGCGTTGTGGCAGACACGAGCAGTATGGTGTATCCACTAGGCAACGGCATCAAGTGGCACGTACAAAGCGTATATTTTCTCTCCCATAGCATATTGGGTCGGCTAACGGCGATTGACGGATATGTATACGATTTGTTCGACTTTAAGTCCCAGGGATGGGAGAGTTCAATAAAACCAGGGGAAACTAGCGACAAACGCGATGGCGGCTCACAGTTTACATGTACTGCAATTTGCAGCATGGTAATACTGGGAGGGCTCATGAGTCGTGGTATTTTATTCCATGACAGATACGTGTGACACAGAAAGACACAGACCGTACAACTCGTAGCGTACCACCTGCGCACAGAGCTCGTGGTGTTCGTATTTGCGCGCCGCCGTATTAAGACCCCTCTCCAAGCCCGTCGTTGTCCACTTCCAAATGTTGAGGAAGGGCAGAGAGCAGCAATAGGTGTACTACGTGGTCGCGTTGGGGCCAAACGTTGGTATGTCTAAAAGCGAGTAAACAACCCATGCCAGAAGCCCCCCATTGGGCCAAAACACATTTTATCATACAGTACCTGCGTCTGTCCATATACTTCGTATTGCCCCGGTACAACTAGCTCTGGATACTTCGGTTGGCGTTCAGCTGTGTTTGTATATGTTTCGGCCAATCAGAAGCTCTCTACATGTTCCCCCCGATATCCATTACAACGGACGCCGACGTCGCCCATGGTAAATCTACTAATTCACACACATGTATGTGGTTATTCCATTTGCACCTATCCCGTGTACGAGTTGGTTTTAGTACCCGTTAACACGCAAGGTTATATTACCCCTCGGAAAAACTTCCAAGCTGATTTTATCGGCAACGGGGAGAGTGCAACCACCGAGCGATGCGGCTATTGGAAGTTCCAGTTACAAGGCCAGCCTTCTGCTTCTTGTGTGTGTTCACTCTGTCTCGCATAAACCTGGCCAGGCCATTCGTCCCGGGGGGGTGTTTTCGTGCGTCTAACAACGTATACGGTTCGAGTGAGCGTTTGGATCGCCACTCAAACAAATACCAGGTATAGCATTCACAAGGCAATGCAAACCATACTCCAGGTAAACATACACATCTACGAAATCTATATAATACCATTACTATACTTCGTATTGGAAGAGCTCGCACGCTCATCATTCAGGCGCAAACCTCGTCTGGGAACGGCGGGGTCGTGGCACGCATTTCTTGCTAGCTTTTTGATTGCGTCTGGGTTTGGTCCCAGGGCGAAGGGTGTTCGATCCTGTCGTGATACTACCGTATCAGATTATCATCGGATTCACGGGTAATTGCGCATTGCTGTGATTGGTGGGACCGCCTGCGGGTTGTACGTAGATTATAGTTGATTCATCAATATCGGAAGACTAGCGGTCCTAGTCGTACCTTTATTGAGTGATCTTATGCACACCGTACCACTTCATTTTCTTGCTGATTTCCCTTCCTCCTTCTCCATGGGACGCAATTAATAACAATAATAAGAAGAAGATACAGGACGGGACCGTGTGCAGCCCAACGCTCCACGTGAGTGAGTCAACCCGGCTACGAGATTATCAAAACATACCTCTTATTGTCACTCTCCCGCTTCATGGCGGAACCGTGTACAACCCACCCCGCCTTGTGAGGGAGTCAACCAGGGCTACGAGATTATCCAAAACTTGTAGCCCGGGTTGATTCCCTCACGAGGAAGGGTGGATTGGTCCCGCCATGAAACGGGGGAGAGAAAAGAAGACCAGGTGTATTATTGTTATTATTATCGTCGCATAGAGTAGAAGGAAGGGGAAGCAGCAAGAAAAGGAAGTGGTACGGTGTGCATAATATCACTCAATAAAGGTACGACTAGGACCGCTAGTCTTCCGATATTGATGAATCAAAGATGATATACGTACAACCCGCAGGCGGTTCCGCCAATCACAACAGTGCGCAATTAACCGTAGATCCGATGATAATCTGATAGAGTAGATTCACCATGTGATCGAACAACAGGGTATTCCTGTATTTGGACGATGCCCATATTTGAAGATGTTAGCCCTCGTTCGCATTTTCGCGCTGTATGGGCTATCGCAGCATAAAACTAGAACCAGCGAGGATGTATATATGACGCATCAATTCAGGGCTGTGACGTACCGGTAATCACCGTTCTGGCTGGAATCATTACCGCTTCCCATTACCGTTTCCTGAGCCACCGCAACCCTTTCTCAAGCGGGGGGTACATCCTTATCATCGCCGTCCAAAAGAGAACGCCAAGTTTCTACCGAATAGCAACGAGCCTCTCTTGTGTGTCACCTGCGGGAGGAATGTTTGACCATTCCTGGCTCAAAAAACACTTCGAAGTATATACACAAGACCTGATCGGCAGACAGCGAAGAGCTGTGCCTGGTAGTACTCAATAGGCAGCGAGCAGAACAAATATCCAGGGGTATCCAGTGCGTATGGAGGTGGTTTTTACTAGGGATATTTTAAAAAAAGTCTTACCCGTCGAAACCTCAAACCGATTTGTTGGCGGCGACTACCTCATACCGGTAAACATACACCAAAGGTAATAAACCATGGTTTCCGTCACAACTGACCGCCGGAATGTACGAGCTCGTTCAAACCAAAACCCACGAATTCTCTCTCCCACGAATGCCGCATGCAATACAAACTCAAACGTTGCATTTTGGAGGCATACTGACCCCCATAATCAGTGGAAAACCGTGCCATGACCCGTTGTTTTTTAAAGAACCCAGTGCTAGCGCTAGCTGAGGAATTGTGTGCCGGCCAACAACAGTCCGTCATAACAGTAGATAATAGTCAGGCGTTTACTTAGAAAGAAAACCATGACGTTTCCTTCTGATCGAGCCCGTTCCAGGTACTGCCAGGCATGTCTACACAATTTTTCGTGCAAATACTCGAAGATGTCACTTGCGTATGTTCAACATCAAGTGGAATTTAGCACCAAAAGTCGATCCTACACTAATACTAGGTAATCACAAGGAAACGACGCAATATTCAGAGTTGTCCACTAAAACAATCAATATCTACGCCGTTTTTGAGAGCTACACCTTGAATTTTTGCAACCGTGCTGTATAAGCCATATCCGAGAAACGACCCAAGGCAGTTATTTGTTTCTTTTCACGGGAGTTTGAAGTCCCCTAAGACCAAAACATCCTAAAAACAACAAAACCCAAATATCTGGCGAAATAGAAAAATATAAAACCTCGGCCATTTGTTAGAAAGGGCTCAAAGAACACGCGTGCGAACGTTCAGTTATGATTCGATAATACGGCGTGGACACATGGCGGGGAAGAACATTCGGGAGTTAAACTTGAACCAGGCTGTGTCATACGGTTCTATGGTGAACGCCAACAGCGCCTATGACGTCACACACGTTCTGAAGTTAGAGGCAAGCCATATTTACACTCTGGTACTAGAGTTTGTCGCTTCGGAAATATTTCGCCGTTTTTTGTTTCGTTAGAGATGCACGATAATTAGACAAGCTATTGGTCGAACGTGAAAAGACACGGACGGCAAACACAATCCCTGTTGAAGGTTGTTGCTTACGAATTATGCTACGTGTTCTGCGCAGGGTCTTAAAGCCATTACCTATAACATCTAAACGGAGGAACAAACTCTACACCAGGGTGTTCCTATACACCAGACTCCGTTGGGGCTGATTTGCGCAATAACTGCTGTTGTATGAATATCAACGAACCATGTACATGCCATTCCAAGCTATCGCAAAAACTACAGTCCATATCGTGTACCGTGTCTAACCGCCTTCACTGGCTGAGTTCGAAGTAAACGTGGTGTTCCCGTCTATCTTGATCTTCAAAAAATAGACCAAGATGGCACCTGCGGATGAAGAGTATATAACGTCAGCTCCCTAACCACGTCTACTGCAGATACAATATGGTCCAAGCACAAACGTTTCTACTGTATATGCATGGTACGTACACAACCACAGACAGGTGATTATTGACGTCAAACGATGTCCCAGGAACTCACAAGTGTTTGATGTATGCTTGATACGCAGGAGTATTGGGATGTTTTTTATCGGGAACTATTTTGATAGAGGCGGCCAAGCCCTTCGTCCTATCTATGTCTAAGGTACTACAGAATATAGTATACATTTGAGAATGTCATATCATTTTTATCATTTAATTATTTCATTGAAAAGAAACGAAGAACCTACACTCAAGATATAGTTCATATTATGACCTGCCATTTCTTCACCTCTCTGCGCAGGACATCCAAACAAACTCGGCTCGACAATATATGAATGAACGGATGCGCTCGCAGAAACACCCGCCTCGAGTGCACACTTGCACCCGGCGCACTGGTCTTAGATGTGCCGACGAGGCTTGTTCGTCCAACCTCTTTACTTCGTACCTGGTATATTGTGAAAAATGGCTGGTCCAACTGCGCTTTCCAGGAAAACGTTCAGCACCCGCGGCGGGGTCCCCAAGCCAGTACATTTGTGGGGCAAACCTTCACAAGACTCAGTGCTACAACCCCTCGTAGATGTATTAGTGATTGGAGGCTTCTAGCGTGAGGCATGTGTGCTGCTCTCTCCTCGTTCTTGTCAAACAAACGTCGAAACGAAGTATATCCACAGGAAAATTGGAAAACGCCGCAGTTCGACGCGTTCCTCGTGAGAACGAGGGCACTACACCAAACACAACCTGCCCTGTGAGGCTTCAAACCAAACTCTAATCGTGAGGCAGTGTGGCCGTGAGCCTTGTGAAGGCTGACAACCCGACGTTAGTGTCAAGGTTGTTCTGCTGCCGGCGCTGAACGGTTTCCTGGAGGACTCAACGGGACCAGCGACTTGCAGGTTGAAGGCATGTTGGAGAGACAAGCCTCGACGGAAGGGCCAAGCCCAGTGCGCCGGAGCTTGAAATGTGAATTCGAGCCGAGTGTTTATGCGTGGGCACCCCCTCATTCAAATTGTCGAGCAGCCGGAACGTGTTTGTATGCGCTCCTCCCCAGCGGCGTGATGAAATGGCAGCATTAAACAAACTGTGTATCTTGAGTTTAGTCTCCCCATGTTTATCGCGATGAAACCTAAAACATATAGTCTAAAACCAGCTTAGAAAATACAAACAAACACAGCACCAGAGTAGTCCGTTCAGCTAGGCCAACGTTTGTCTGATTTAGGCAACAGCTGGCATGTTCAAGTTTAACCCTGGGTAAGCCAATCCACGCGTTAGCGAGAACAACATCCTTTCGTATACCCCGTCATACCGCCTGACGTGTTGGCCGAGTTGGAAACAAAAAAGGTGTTCCCGTCGATGCTCATCTCCGATGATGATGATGCATAGATGGCGCCACCCGCGGTAAAAACTCTATGTTGTCAGCTCTCGGAGTGATCCGTAAAGCTAGAATGTGGGTCTCTGTTGCAATGAGCATTCTTTTTCTCGGAGATTAAACTAAAGACTATGACCAGTATGGTATTAGGGTATTATAGTATTTCTACGGTAGAGGTGTTGTTCCATGTTTTTTTCTGAGGTTGTTTTATCATTTGAGGATCTCTCTAACTAGAGCATTAAACAAAACCTAGCTTGGGGGAGAACTGAATGGGCAATCCGACGAAAGATCTCACGACTTTATTTGTAACAGGTGAACATCGAAGAATATTGTAAAACGATAACAATACTAAGAGGAACCCCGTTTGGTCAAAAACCCTACTTGCCAAAATGTGCCTCGTACCCCCAAGAAGTAAAATACAGGAAAGTGTACAAAAGGCGTTGAGGTGGGTCGTTCAGGGGTTAGGATTGTGGCTTTGACGATCCACACACCTCCACCCTAACCTTGTCTAGCCATGAGAGGGGGGCGTCTTAGCAAGCGTTTGAATGAAGGGAAACCTTCATCTTATTTGGCTGGTCTCCTCACGACGGGGATCGTGGATCTTGTATCTTGGTGCTGACTTCCCTCCACACATTCTCCGGGCGGCAAAGAGTCCGTTACATTCAATAACAGCGTGCGAATAAATACACTTCAACACACACCCAACCAATATATTGAATATCGAACGCCTGGATGATCATTGTTCATATCGGGGACAACCCTGGGATAGCTAAGGAAGCGAAACAAGGTAATACCAAATGGAGTTCGAAGGCGTCGCTGATGGGGGAATACGGTCGGTTCTTTACATTTCGGTCAGACTAAATTCGGAAAATGTCATACCTATTATAATATACAAAACACAGGCTTGAGGTTATCGCTCTTCTAACGTATTGAGGCCAAACGTTGTCTGACACATAGTTGGTCAGGAGCCGTTGGGCCGGGCTTTAAAACATGTACGTATTATATAGTTCGTTGCCGTTTATGCTAGGCTAACCCTACTAACGACAGCGGCCATAAACTACAGTGCAAGACGCAATACTGAATGCTCCAGTTCCCACAACGAGCACATTACACGACTGCTTCGACCTAAATCAAAACGCGCAAGGAACAGTGGTAAACGAACACCAGGATATTTGTTAAAACATGAACAGGGGCATAGTAAATGTGTCTGTACCGCTTCAACCCAGGCAGAATCTACACGCACTGTGAATGAGGGACATGTCATGACAGGTGCCTTATTCCCGTCATGATTGCAGCCGCTCGTGTCCTCCCTGATATCACCTCTTACGAGTGCCTGGTGCTCGAGACCCCAACGTATAAGCCTTATTACGCCTGTATCCCCTACTTCGCAGGCCAGTGCTGACACATCCCTGACCTCTCAGTCTACTCTCAGTTCTTTGCTGCCGACGTGAATAAATAGTTTTTCGGGATCGATCCTGGGATTAAGTCTCTCCTTTTTTTCTATGATTCATGTTTTTCGATTCATCCTAAAGAAACAGGGGTGATTTGCGCATGCAGCATCATGCGCGGCCGGTGATGGCACCAAATCTCCGAGGTTGTATGCGTCATTGCTCTGAGAGTTGTGGTTGCGAAGGCTGAGAGACGCTATAGAGCTGTGTTTGGACCTCTCGCCCGAAATGTGACAACATCACCGTAATATGTTTTAATCCTTTGTTATTGTTGCCCCGTATGCGCCGTAGTGCCCTTCTTATTCCCGCACGCACGACCGCCTGGCGCCTGCAAGTCGCACTGCAACAATCCAACAACGTTTTTTCTGCACCAGTTCAACAACGTGTTCTATCCGATTGCACTTTCGTCTAATCTATTTCCTTGAGCGAGCGTAGCGGGCGGCGTTTTAGCCGCCTGCGGAGCGCGGCCTTGTATACCGTACTAAAACACAATTGCCAAATGGATCCGATGTTGCTCCCCACAAGGCCTGTGAACGTTTAGTATATCAGCATTGAACTCCAACAGCAGGAAGCAAACGAGTGACTACTAACGTGTTGAAACCAAATATCATACTAGATATTCGAATACTACATCGATCAAAACCCGATTACTCTTCGGGGAGCGAATGATAGATGATAGGTGAAGAAAACATCTACCAGGTATCATTTTTATACAATGATCCTACATTGCTGGTTCAAGCTAAAATCAAAAAGTCTCTCTCCCACGAATGATGCCGCTTACGATATGAACTGGGATATGACATATTTGGTGTCATCCTAACCCCAATGAATAGTGGAAGATCGTAACATAGCCCCTCTGTTTTGTTAAGGATCTAGTGCTCTGGCGCTGGCGGAAAAAATGTATCCCGGCCAATCACAAGCAATCAAAACAGTGAAGAGCAGTCAGACGTTTCAGTAGGCGGATGTTTTTTTTTTAAGTTTTAAACAGATCGTCTGGTGACAACAGTCCTCAAGTCGTAAGCCGAAGATCGTTCTCAGACGCCTGGCCCATGGCGGGCTTTAGAGGCTAGCGCGCGAGGCTGCGGTAAGGCAGTCCGGGGCTGCACTGATGTTGGGGATGTGAAGGACGGTGGTGTCCCAGTTGTTAAGTGCCGCTCTCAGGGATTGTAATGTTTTATCGCTTTGAAGTGGTCATAGTTCAGTCGCGTGGGGCGAAAGGAGGGTGGCAGCAGAAGGGGGCTGCGCAAGCACTCCCGTCCCTACGGACTGTCAGCTGCCCGCCGTATCCTCTCGCGTAGTTCAACTTGTCAACTGTCTACACTGTCAATCCAAATTTGTAGCGGCACAACCTCGGTTGGTCGAACCGGTTTTAGTTCAACCGCGCTTTCCTCGAAGCGTAACGTCGGGGCTGTTCGACTATGCAAGATTCGTACGCTACATTACGTGTACGTATATAGAATACATGTTCCTGGTGCAATAATCTCGTATACGTTGAACGCTGCTGCTGTATATTTCCCCCAAATAATGGGACTATATATTCCCTAATAGGTTACGCAAAACACGTAGTACGCGCGATCGAAGTATCCCACGCAGCTTGCAAAGTTGAGATTCGACGAAATCCTCGATCACACAGCTGACGTTTTTTTCTTTTATGATATATGTACGATGTACATACATATTATGTATACTTGGTACCACGTATATACTAGCAGCAACAAGGTGATGTATTGATAACCCGAGGGCATGTTTCAGGCACGATCACCACGCAAATACCAGGGGAGTGCCGTACCAATTCGCGCCACACGAGAGTAGCACCCTACCCTCCGAACGCACTGTGCGACGATCACGAACGAATGTCTCGACAACGCCGAACGCTATATGCCGCTGTTACGTTCCCTCGCAGAATCGGGCTGCAGCAATCTGGCTGAAGCCATCTTCGGCGATGAGTTGATGACCACTTCCGTCGACACTGTAAGAGGTTGCCACTGACTGCCTCAAAAATCACTCTCGAATCGCCGTCTGCGGGGCCGCAGCTTGTCCTTGCCACACCAGGGATGTTACCGTACAAGTACATTATTTACGGTCAGGGTTGATGTCAAACAAAAAGTTGGCTCATGTTATATATGACACGCATAACTTTTAAACCTAGCAAACTCGTTTACGCTATGTTCGGTTTGGTGCGTACGTACTGGAGTTGCCATATACATCAAGTTTTACAATATTTTCATGGGTGAGACAAACCTCTTTCTTGTGCTTGATCTGCTGTTGGTGTGGCGGGGAGATGTTCAGAATAAATAACGTGCCGCTTGTCATTCTGGCCCTCTTATTTTTCAGACCATGTTCCTGTCGAAGATCACCGCGGCCGTTCTCAACGACCTCGAGTACATCGTCGACCCCAGCAAGGTCAGTTGCAAGGCTGAGCACGCAGTAGAACTCTGGTACGTACGAAGAAGACCAACGATGCGTGCCACTTAACTACCACTCGGGGCGATTCCGACCCATGTTGGAGTCTTTTCGCTGGCAAAGGGTATGGTGAGACTCACAGTGACCATTGACTGACTTGTGACCGTGGTATATACTTGATGCGCGCAATTGTGCGGTTTAGAACATAGAGGTTTCGGCTGCTGAAACGTACCGGGTATGCGTGCATGAAGAGTTCGCGTGCTGCTCGTACAGTACGCGACATGTGCTAAGAATTTGGTAGTTAAGAACTTCAGGCTGTGGTTTTTCGAAAAATAATAATTTACAGCTAAGAACATTGTTGTGCTCAGTGAGGAACGCTACTCTGAATCCTATACAGTAGCCTTTAAGAGCCTACGCTCAACGTTGAGACCACAATAAGCCGCGAGCCTTAGCCAAAAATAGGAGTTTCTTCACTGCTCTCGCGTACTGTATAACTATGGGTTGCCGTTCACCCTGTGATGTGACGTGCGTACTCGACATCAAGCAGATGAATCCAGTCTCACTACGTCTGTACCCCCCTGTGCAAACCCCGTATGGACGGCCTCGTTTCCTTCGTCTTGTCCTTATGACCCCAGGTGGATGCGTACACTCTGCCTTCCCAGCGCGGTAAGTTAGTTTCGCCGGAAGGGAGCTCATACTACAGTATTACTTTCCCGAGAATCTACCCATGGTGAAGGGCATCTAAATGCCTCAATCAAATCCACGATGCACTGCAGTAGCTTGTCCTGTTTCCATTTTTGTCCACAGGGCGTGATCGCTATCTTAGGACAGACCCTAGTGTGGTCAGAGTCTTGCTTCGTGAAGAGTGTTTCATATCGGAACATCGTACCCGCGTGAAAGGGGGGCTTGGAAGAAATCGTGCCGCGTACAACTTGGCACACGTTACAAGTAAATGGAGGAATATTACTCTGTAGTACTGTCTTGCATGAAGTGTCGTCGTGAGTTTGAGCTGTTGAAGGAGAGTGCTCACCAGGTCAAACAACTCCTCCAACGTAAGCTTGCCATCCCTCAGTGTTTGTTCCCACTCAGTTTAGATAGACCTTGTGGTTTTTCCATATTGTACCGTCAATTGCTTATTTTCGATGGTCTCAGTTGCACATCTCCTCTGTGGACCGGTCGTGTTTTTCGCTCCAGGCGCTTCGATCGAGGAGGAAGAGGGGTCGCCTTCGAAGGTTGAGGACACCGCCGTCGACGCCATCATCCAGATCTTGGACGACGATGGCAACGTTGTCGAGGAAAGAGCCGGCGTCAACATCAAGTTCTAAGAAGTTTGCGTGAACGGCAAAGACCACCATCGCAGCACTGCCTGCCTTTATTTATTGTTTTGCAGGATCTACGGCCCCGTCAAAATAGTATTGCCATATCAACTTACATGGGCAGCGTGTTACAGAGGAGGCATTTGTCGAGGGTGGGGCGCAGGGGCTAGCAACCGT
>JAYJME010000884.1:0-18955 GCA_036873775.1 Costaria costata | reverse complement strand
GCGTCCGAGGTAGAGGTAGTGTCGGCGTTAGGGGGAGCGGCAGCGGTAGCTGGGAGAGGAAACTCTTCTTTTTCTTCGTCCTCCTCGCTGGTATCGCTTACAGCCTCTCGCGAGGGAGACCTTGGGAAGGGGTCGGTCGGGTCTCTCGCGAGGTGCTTCGGGAGGTCGCCTCTATCTCGGGCCATGGCCAGGCTGGAGGATATCAGCACCTCCGCTGGGCTGGCCCCCTGCAACTTGACCCAGCGCTCTTGCTGGCGCTGGCCAGCGAGGTCGCGCATGTCGACGATAAACCAGCCCACCGCGTCGGAGGTGTCCATGGTAGGCGTGCTTGCGTCAGCCGCGTATACGTGCACCTTAACGCGGAGAAGCAAAACAAGGAAAATAACAGCAATTTGCGCAGAGTCAGTCCGGGGGCCTTCCCTGCAGCCTGGACTTGTTGATGAACTATTCAATCAAGTGGATGATGAGCTGGTTCATGATTAAAGTGTGCGGTACTTCACAGTCAACACCGGCGTTGCTCGAGGTTGGAACACACGGGACGATCGCTTACGCTTGGGCATGAGCCGAGCTTAAAAGTTCCCAGGCATGACATTGTTCCGAATTTTAGCTTGATGTACGTCGCGCGCTTTCTTATCCGGAGTGACAAGTATACCTGGAATCATACCGGTTTGTCACAGCAGCAGTAGCTCCAGCCAGGCAATATTTCCGAAATGGGCGATTTGGCCGCGAACATTACATCTTCCAGAGGGGCGTGCGAACAGCAGGAACGCTAAGAAAGGACTGTGCTGCTGAACTTGTGACGATCGTTCTGAACGAGCCACCTCTCGAATACACGAACCCCTAAATAGCACCCAAACCTCCATCCCTCGGTCAAGCGAATGCCAATAGGAAGCATATCAGGATTTGTAGCATTGTTCCATTGTATAGTAGCAACACGTGAAATGCCCGCAAACTTCCCCAGCAGTACGAGTGGGCCTCGCCATTTGTAGAGCTCGAGCTCCATGTAGAGCCTACAAACAATACATGTTGGTACTGCTGTATATGCAAAGCCATCACGTTACATAGCACTCGAGCTCCATGTAGAGTCTACAAACCATGCTACTATTGTATACGCAAATCCATTACGTTTGGTAGCGATGTAGCTCTGTGCTTTTGTTCGCCTTAGCTGTTAACCCTTTCACCACCGGAAACACGATCTCACACTATTTCCAAGTAGTTTTGTCCCCAGAAACCGTTTCCGGCTCTAAAGGGATTAAGACCACCTTGCCTCGAGGCGACCGAAACTAACAAACTCTGTTTGCATCGCGCGACAAGTTTGAGTGTGCGTGTTTCAGTTTGCAGTGACCAGGGTGCAATGAGGTTTACACGCGCAACATCGACGTCGGATACCGGATCCGACTATAACTGCAATGCATACCGGTATTAGACTATAGCTATACTGCTGCTGTGCGAGGTTACGAAGAGTAGTTTCATACGAGTGTCCAGTGTATGAACGCTGGCACGCATGACACGGGGTACAGCAGTGGTGTGTGTACGAGTACCCATTTTAAGACCGTCCTGTTTTAGAATTTTCTACTGTAGGTAGTTTACTCCTTTTACTAGCCCAAAAAGTATCCCACACTATTAACCCCTTTAGAGCCGAAAACGGTGTTTGAGGACAAAACTACTTGGAAATAGTGTGGGATCATTTTTCCGGTGGTGAAAGGGTTAATACGAATATTTCCAAGCAGTTTTGTCACCAAAAACCGTTTCCGGCTCTAATGTACCCCAAAAAAATCCTACACTATTTCCAAGTAGTTTTGTCCCCAAAAACCGTTTCCGGCTCTAAAGGGGTTAGTTAAGACCAGGCAAATCGGTTTGTCACGAGAAAAACTACTAGGAATTGGAATGGGATATTTTTAACGATATACCTGGTATATAGTAAACGAAAATACCACGATAGAGATAAGACCCCCTAAATTGGCTTAATTGACTGTCACGGTTGGTGCACCACTGCTGCTAGTAGCTGTATCTACACTCTACAGGTATCGTCCAACACAAGTGCAAATCTGAACCTGTCCTTGCTATTTGGTACGCACGGACTCGTACATAAGGTACTACGGTAAGAGGTCCTGCACAAGTTGAGTAAGAATGATAACGTCGAATACATTTCTACGAGTACCTGGTGTGTATTATACAATGCGCTGTTTGCACACTGCACACTGCACACACATGGTTGCCCCATCAAGTACGCACCACGGCAACCACGCAAAAACGCCCACCAAAAACAGACTGGCGACAGCTGACAGCTTCGTAGTGGCAGCTATTAATAGTGGCACCCGACGAAAGACGGGAGACTGGAGACAAACATCGAACCTCGACAGCACATCACATCACAGCATCACGTCATACCTTGCACACGGGGGTGTACGCCTTGACTAGCTTAAACTGCTGCTCCGGCAGGCTCCACGACAGCGTGTCCACCCCGCGCAGCCATATCGCTTCACGGGATCTCATGCCCCTCCCCCATACAGAGTTCCCTGTCTCCCGTGTCTCATTGGAAATGCTAGCCTGCGCCCTCAAGCACCTCCTGTGGTCAACCCCCCCTCGTCCATGCTGGTGCTGCTGCTGACGTTCTGCGCCTTTTGACCTTTTGGACAAAGCCAGTTCTCGCTCTTTTTCGTCTTGAAAAAACTGTTGCGGTAGGTGCCGCAGAGTCTTTACGCGTACGGAAATCTCGTGCAGCATCTTTCACCGAACACTGCGGTGGCAGCACCCTCCTTGCCCAGTGCCTAGTTCGTCTGCAGCAACCTCAGAGAGTATCACCAGCAGCAGTAGTTGCAGCAGAGTGCGGCGATAAACCCCAACGACTTTTCAATTTTTCAGTTTGAATTCTGAAGGCAGTACTTGTGACGCTTTCAGCACCGCACGTGAGACGTAAGTAGTGACGTTTTATCTAGTACATATTTACTCCTGAACACACCCGCCTGTCATGCCTCACTCATCTGGCTTGGCTGTCGGCAGAGCGAGGTGCGAGGGGCGAAGCGACGGCCGAGGTGTTCCATTTTGGGGAAGGAGGCTTGAAGACATGGGAAAATTTGAATTTTGAACCCCGTGAATTTGAAATTGAAAACGTAGATCCTCCATCCTCTCAGCAGGTTCTACGATTTACGTTCTACGGTTCTACTCGTGCTTCGTGCTTATGGACAAGGATTTGGCTTTTACTGTTTAGCTACCCCTGGGTAGTCAACCTGGAAAAGGGAAAAATATGCCCTTTGCCGCAGCATGCCCCTTTGCTGGAGCATGCCACGGCCAGGCAGACCGAGATTGCCATCGTTCTTGTAACGGGTCAAAACTCCCCTCATTCCAAACGCCTCATTATCTATAACGGCTCCGTATTTTCGTTCGAAGGCGAGATGTTGGACCAGGTTCTCCGGCTCGCTCGGAGCCCAGCGGTGATGCTGCAGTACGCCGCTAGAAGATCTTGTGCTGCAACATTAAAGCGTGGGAGGATAAGCCAATGGAGGTCGCGCGCCTGCGCTCAAACGCCATGCCGACCGCATTCTGCAGGACCTACTGCCGTGTCAGACATGAACGTGTGGGCGAACCAAGACCCTATGGCACCCTCACGGCAGCAGGGAGGGGTCGCCGCAGTTAGGGGGCGTGACATAGATAGGGACAGCTCTCTCCTCACGCGTACCTCGACAAGCCTAGGTCGGGATGTGGGGCGTATGGTGCGGTCGAGTCAGGACATCTTGGACCCAGAGGTATGTGATATGCAACCAGACTGCCGTCTACACCTTCGCCGTTCGTTGCGTTGTTCGGGTTGTGTACGTGTGTATCATACGTGTACGTGGGGCCCGTGCCCCTGCACTGCTGCTGTGCAGCGTGCAGCACGAAACTGTTGTGTACCTGCACCTGGTACCTGGCACCCCTCGGCGCAGCGCGACTGGTTGCACGCAGGCTGCCGCCAGACACATTAGGGGGACATGTCACGATTCGCCTTGCCTGTGGACTAGCCGAAGTGGTAGTGTTGGACGTCTGTTCTTTGGCGACATTTGCTACTGCTTTCGTCGCAATTAGACACTGCCAGATCACGATCTACTGATGTGGATCGTCTACGTACTGCTGTAGATCCTAACCACATGTTGCGCGGGATCTGTACGGGACAGATCTAACCCAGGAAACGTGCCCTAGACCACGCAGATCATACGGCTTCATTCACACCCGGCAACATGAGCCAGATCCTACAGACCAGGAATCTATCTGCCCTGAAGGATACTACTGCAGTATAGGTCATGAAGTGGAAATCGATGATCTGCCCAATGCGCGAATTCTTTAAGTTCTTTAGGGAAGACAAGAATGGGTGTGGTATGATAGCTGGTGGTGGCTGTTGGCTGCGAAAATAGGACATTACCTCTTCTGCGTTATGTATGCACGAGGTACGAACCTCTGGTACTTTTGATCAAATACTGGTACCAAGTACACAACCCTCACGTGCGGTCCTGCGTATTGCACGTGTATGCCATGTAAGATGTCTCTGCTCTCGAGGCTTGTGAGCTTCTAGCTTGGCAGGGAGCGAGTGCTGTAGACTGGGACTGTGTGCCGTCCCGATGAGCCACTGCAGCGCTAACTATTATATGTCGAGCTTGTGCGTCGCGGCAGCGCAACGAATTCAGCATCGAGATGGCACCACCGTGAATCGATACAGCAGAGGGGACTCCGTCTATTGTCTATCGTGTCGTAGACTATGCAGCACTCCGTATGTTACAGGCTCTTTGGTCGCAGCCAAGTTACCGCATACCGGTACCGGCTACAGAGTACCATCAACTTTGAAGTTGTCATCAAGTAATTCAGTAGGATTGCTCGTCGGACACACTATAATAGACGGTGTGTGTTAGCAGGCTTGGATTTTAAAGCTCGAGACCTCTTGCGAGATCTCGTATTGTTTGGCAATGCTGCTGTCTGTGTACCGGTCCTGTATCATACATGTGCATGATATTTCATGATCAATCTTCGGGATCTCCGGCCGTTGCCGCGATGTGGCGACGTATTATATGATACCACGTTTCAACGATTTACGTCGACTTGGCCAGAAACATGCGCCTACCTCTATAACTCCCAAGTTGTGTATGTCGGGAACGGGAGTACGGTTCTAAAGGAATGTAAGTCGTGCTCCGCCGTCGCTGTGCCTATCCCGCCTTTTCCATTATCGCCGCTCCTGTCGCCAGGTTGTAGATTTAATGGTTAGCGCCAGCAAGGGGAAATCCGCAGGGGAATCGGCGGACAGCACTTTCACTATCATCGCCAAGGCTCACCGCAGGGCTCGTAGGCAGCACCTCACGCTCGACCTGTGCGAGGCAATGCAGGAGAGGACCGGAAAGCCCTTCGTGCCGTCGACTCCCGCGGGGTTGGTCTTGCTGCTGGATGCCATGCAGCCCAAAATTGCTCGCCATACGACTCGGCCGGATGCGGTTGATGTAGGGGAGGGGCGTGTGAAGGAGCTGCTGAGGCGATACGAGGAGGGTGGGCAGGTGGGTGGAGCTGTTTGCTGTTCGCTGGTTTTTGTTGTCGAAAACGCTGTGGGGTCTCGCCTAGCATAGCCGGTTTTCTCGCTTCGGTTTTTGGGTCGTTGGGTTGGTATTGGTACTGGTCTTGGTACCGGTATTGGTATAAGGGGGTCAAGGGACCAGAAATGGTAGCCCGGCCACTGTTGGTGTCAAGAGTACGGCCCTACGCTATGGTTACGATACTGATTGCTGTCATCATGTCGTATTAATCTGCCTACATTGGGACACGAAATATTGGACTGTTGTGAGTCACACGATTAATAGAGTTAGCAATACAATTTTTAACTAGCTCACGGGATGTATATCTTATGTGCGGTTGCATGGATGTCTGCTGTCGGTATCCCACATCTATGATTGCTTGCGTTAGGCTACAACTGTCATGTCCCGTTAGCGTTAGTTTGACTGTTTATAGTCGGGTATCCTGTATGTCTGCTGTACGGCTGCAGTACCTCGTGCTTTACGTTTGCCTGGTGCTATTATATTTTGCGCACACATCGGCGACACCACTGCCCCCCCACCATACTATCCATAGTATCCATAGTATCCTTACTATTAATATAGTGGGGTGCCCTACGGAAAATGAACGGGTCCATTCATGATGGTAAATACTGAACTATGCCTCCGCAGCTTTGGCCGGTGCCTGTGGTGCTGCAGCTCTTGAATGGGGTCGAACAGTTGCGTAAGGCGCTGACAGGAAGAGGCGAACTCCAGTTTTTTGTTTTGCCGACTCCGCTACAGAGCGTCTGCGGAACCCCGTTCGGTGTCACTCGATGCACACCACAGAACCACAGCAGCAATGCGTAACACATTTTTCACCCGAGCAATCGCTTCAGTTTTGGCGTTGAACGGGCTCTTTGCGGGTTTTACTATTTGCCCGGATTCGTTTCCCGTAGTCGTGTCGATCACGTGTCGCCGCCTAATGCTAGCAGTAGTATCTGGGGTATTCGGAGTTTTCCTGCATGCGCTCCTTTGATAAGTAGGATGTCATTTGTTCCCGGCCTGAAAGTACACGTGCCAATGTGCCTCTCTCTGTACCTGTGTTATTTGTACTATATGTGCAGGTAGTACCCGCGGCAGCGTACAGAGCGGCCGTGAAGGTGCTCAACGGGCCCGGATGCTGCTTGGCCGCGTTGGATCTAGCGCGGGAAGCCCGTTCGAAGCTGGGCGACTCTGCAGAGGTAACTAAAAAGACGAGGAAACGAGACCTTGCTGGTGGATGCCCGATGCATGACGCCACACTGCAGTAGTGTAGTAGTAGTAGTAGTAGTAGTAGTAGTAATAGTAGTAGTCGTAGTAGTAGTAGTAGTTGGTGTGGGGAGTTCTATTGTTAGAGTGCTGTGCATTGCTGCACGTAGCAGCACATCGGTTGCATGTTGGATAGAGGCTCCGCCTGTTTGATACCGGGTGCTTTCTCGAGGATTTCGTTCGATGTTGGCCGAGGCACCTGCATTTTTGTGCAGGAATTTGTGATAAGTTATTTCGCAATTGAAAAAAGTCGCCTCGTGCCCTCGCCTCCCCGAACTGTGCCACCACGCATTGGTTGATCCCCCTCTTGTCGGCTCAATCAACGCAAACACACAAAGCATTTGACCTTGCACTGAACGTGAGCCTTAGCTGTTGCCGAATACCGGTAGTAACAGTGTGTTGTACGTGAAAGAAAAGTCCTCCGCCGCCTGCACGTGCCACTCCTCTAAATCATGTGGTGTCAATCAATGTATATATCCTGTGCTTCTGAACATGTTTCCAGGGGCTGGGCTCCGTGTACACTGCAGTTCTCAACCTGTGTGAGGAGCAACAGGCGCCCGACTTGATGCTGACCATTCTTCAGGAGAGGCGGGAAGCCGGAGGGAGTCTTGCTCCCACCAGCCACGATTATGCCTCCTCGTTGTCTTGCCTCGGAAAGGTAAGGTTAATGTCAATCTTAATGTTAGTGATGTTAGGGGTGGCCCTTTTTGGCTATTTTTGGTTTATACTATTAAAAAAAAAATAACAGGGCTCCTTAGATGAAGAACTAGCCATAACAGGGCAGCTCCTTAAATGAGGCCATGCAGCTGTTCATCGGGTTGCCCTTTCGTGTTTTTCGGAGAGGCGTGTTTTGGGCGGGGGTAGAAAGCTCTCTCCACAAATGAGGAGCCTCAGAAAAAAACATGGTTGCTAGAGCTGCATCCCTATCCCTAGTCCGGTTAACGTTAAGGTTAAGGTTGGCCCTGTTGCTCTTGCTGGTCTTGTTTTTTGGCGATTCCTTTGTCGCGGCAGTTATCGAACTTTCATGTCGCGAGCCAGGAGGGGAATTAAAGGAGGCTTTTTATGTAGCTGTGTTTCTATTGAAGGTAGCTGAGCATATCAGTGCAAGCTGCTTGAGCACCTCTGGTGCGTTGTCGGCTGTCGGTTGTGCTTTGCTAGTACGGTGTGAGACACACCGGCGTGTAGTGTGCCGTGGGTCCTACATCGCACAAATAGTAAACTACCTGAAGTATTCCACGCATCCGACAGATCACGATCTAGATCATTTAGATCATCTAGATTCTATATACGTCGTTGTGATAGTATAGACTAGACCCTGCAGATACGGGCCCACCCTCGGCGTCCTTTTCCAGGCCATGCACTGTTGTGTATACCTGGGACATGTCTGCCCTGAATGACACAGATCATCAATGGTTGACATGAGCTGACCTGTCCTCTGTGTGAAGTCTTCAATGTCGACATGGCGCCCCAAGTACCTTGGTATGGCATCCCAAATTCCGTGGTACGGTATGTTCTACCGCGTTTGTTCAAGTTGCACCAGGATCGGTACAGTAGTGAAACCAAGTCTATATACATACCTGGCGTGGTCACATCCCATCGCGCTGATGGTTTATATTCGGGTTGGACTGTGTGCCACCACCAACTATTAATACTATCGTGTGACTACTATTAATATTATTGTGTTGCTGTTAGTGTGCCTATTATTGTTTATATTGCTATTATTGTTTTACTGTTAATGTCACTATTAACGTGTGACTATCAAGGTGTGACTATTAATGTGTGATTTTTACTGTGTGACTATTAATATGTGACTATTACTGTGTGATTGTTACTGTGTGACTGTTGATGTGTGACTATTAATGTCACTGTTAATGTCTGACCAGGCGAGGCGCGTGGAAGAGGCGTTAGACTTATTTGGGGGGATGCTGGAGCGAGGAGAAAAGCCGAACGCCATTGCCGTGAACAGCATGCTGGCGGCCTTCGCCAGGGACGCGCCCAAGTTCTGGAAGCACGCCAAGGCCATCTTCGAGGTGCGGTTGATGCGTGTGGCTATTGCTACATCGCTACTGGGGGCGCGGTCATCCCATGTCGGCGGCTAATCTCCGCGTTCGTGATCTGCATGAATTGAATATCTAGCGGCTGCATTAATTGAGTGTTGTCGGTCAGAGTTGTAATTGGCACAGCGGTACGTGTCGAACACTTCTTCTCGCGTGTGTGTCGTGCTTTTTCGCCACTAATGTTCGGGTTCTTCGACATTATGCGGAAATGAACGTAAACGCTCAGATACAGTACGTAGGGTAAAATGTACGTGTTGGTGGTCTCAGGTAGCTCATTGCCACGAAAATTCCACAAGGATTCTATTGATAGTCTACAGGTACAGGCAGGTAGGAGAACGCACCAAAGGAAACCTCAGGCGGGGTTTCAGGTGTGCCGGACTGGCTGGCAATTTTGTTGATCCTCGCTTGTGTCTCGCTCCTGTCTCGCGTGCGTCTCGCTCGTGTCTGCAGGGCATGGAGCAACAGTGGGGAGTAGCGCCGAATGTGTACCACTACACGTCTCTGGTGACGTGCCTGCTCAAGGCCGGCCAGTGGAGCGAAGCGATCGCCATCACCGACAAGATGGAGGTAACAGTACTATGCCCGAACTTTAACCTCTGCGGCATGACGTTTTTTAGACACGCTGGCAGTTGCACGGGGTACCTTGATTCAGTGGCTGGGTATGCGTCAGCTTTAAGCAAAATCCAAGTTCATATTGTTTTGCTACTTTTGGTTCGGGTAACGTTTACCAGTACTTTGCCAGAGTACGTCACAGTGGCAAGGTCTGCGCGTCGATTTCCAGCCGATGTCAGCGGGCAAGGGCGTGTGATGGTGCAAGCTAAAAAGCCAAAGTATCGTGCGATAGCCGCATGTGTTGCTGCAGTCTCCGGGCGACTCGCGGTCGCAGCTACAAGTTAACCGCCGTAGATATTGCTGGCCGGTTGAATATAGCACTCGTACTGGCCTTGTGGTGACTCAAGCGCAAACCTGGAGGCGTCATAGTTTCATCTTTGTCACCAAGAGAGTCACCTTTGGCGATCATCATCTTGTGCACCAAATACCAACAAGCCCGGCAGATATTATATTATAAAATAAAAAACATCAGCTGTGAGATGGAGGATTTCGTCGAAACTCAACTTTGCAAGCTGCGTGAGATACCTCGATCGCGCGTACTACGGGTTTTATAGAACCTAGTGGGGGATGCATAGTACTTATTGAGGGGACAACAAACCAGGCAGATACTATATATGCACCCGTAGCGATTTACCTTGTCGCTTTTGATACTGTTCTGCACCAGAAAAAGGCTCACGCCCCCGCGCCCCCTCTTGCGCGCTGTGGTGTATTCTTGAACAGACGGACGGCATCACCCCCAACACCCGCTTCTTGGACCACATGATGCAAGCTGGCGTTGGAGCGAAGCAGTGGGTAGCCGCGGAGGCGATGTTTCGAGCGATGACGGAAAAGTACGGCCACTCCAACATCGTCACCAGACAGAGCACGCTGCATTTTCTTCAGGTGAGCCGGCCGCTGGCCGTTTTTTTTATTTTTTTTATTTTTAGCCTTGCAGCTGATGCCGATTCATCCTCTGGCACTCAAGCAGCACACAAGCAGCACACCTTTCCGTAGCACTGTCGAAAATTATGAATATTAACTGTCCACTCGTGCAGGTGTGAAGTACGGTGGGGGGGGGGGGGCTTTGTGCCACTGGTGGTTGTTTTTTGCGGCGCTGCGCATGCGTTTTTTCCCTCGCCGATTCGTGGTGACACGTTGAAGCCAAAATTGCTTTTTGGCGTGTCGGCGGTTTTCGCAGCGGTCGTGGCGTCGTGGCTGGTGCCGCTGGGATGTTGACTGTCGGTGGCTCTCAACGCGGAGTGTTCTGATTGAAAGCTACCTGGTACTTTGTATGCACCTGATATGTAGAATGCATCACCGTTTGACGTCGTACCAAGCTCCTCTTCCGTTACCCGGCCTCACAATGGTCTGATTTAAAAGGAAACGTATGTCAAAAATACCCCCGTTTGACGTTGTAGCAGGCCCCTCTTTCGCTACCCTGCCACCTGCGGAGGGTTCAGTAGCGCTTCCTGGTGCAGTCGTGGCTTTTTAGTTCGAATGTCGTAGGCGCGGTGCAGTTGCTACGCGCACGGTGCCCTTGGGCTAATGGCGGGGGTATGCACAACATATGGTACTCTATAGCCTGGTGCCGTCGACAATGTTTATACTTTCACTCCTTTAGGTACTACCAGGGTATCGATCTCCGATGGTGTTGCACCGCCCTTGTGTCACGACCTGACGGCGCAGTGTGAAATATCTGGCAGAATAGTTGTACGAACGCTACGATAGACTTATATTTGGCTACGTACCAAGCATCGCATAATATGTGGTTTCGTATTATGTTCATAGCATTCATTATAGCATGCACCGAAGGCGCAACAACGTCGCGATCGGTGCGCTTAACAGGTGTGCGATGTCTTGTCTCGACGTTCACATGGCGAAAACACGATTTAATGCGTGAAATATCTTGATATGTCGTGCCAAACATCAATTGCGACGAAATACTCGACCTTACCGCTGACGTTTTTATTGTTTTCTTACGTGTTGGATATTTTATTGGTAAATATGTCTTTGGTCTCACCGCTGACATGTTTCTTACTTTCTAATGTAACAGACTGTGTTCGATATTTTAGTATATGTCTTCGGTCTCACCACTGACATTTTTATTATGTTCTACATAATGTACCAGGTAGTAGATTATATGTTCGATATTTTATTATATGTCACGTTTTTCTTGTTTTATCTTTTGTCCAACATGTGTTCGGTCTTGCAATATGACATGTGTGTTGTGGCAGTCGATGGTGATGCAAAAGAAGCTGCGGAAGGCCATCTCCTACGTCGCCAGGGTCCAGAGCTTCTCGTTCAGCGGGCCTGGGTCCAAGGGAACCATGGACCGCCACCTCCTCAAGTGGTTCCGAACCATCCCGGGAGTCGGTTCTGAGGTGAGCGTCATCATCACCAACTATTCCCCCATCGTGCCCATCGGATATTATATGGCACTACCAACTGTACCAACAGTAGCAGTTTCATGGAACCATGTCTTAACCCGTTCACTGCTGAAAACATGTTCTCACACTAATTTCAAGTAGTTTTTCCCCAAAAATGGTTTGCAGTTCTAAAGGGGATAATAACGATTTTATTACTAGTGGTGCACCTTATTTACACACAGCTATATCTCACTCGAATCTTGACAGTCCTAAACGGGCTAACTTCGGCTGAAGCGGCGGTGTTGAGGTGTTCTCCAGGAGGGCTGAACGGCGCCCATGCGTGCTCGACGGGTTCGATTTCAGAACCGATGGCCATTGTGCAAACATTTTGAGTTCGCTGTAACAACTCTTCGCTCCCCCTAGCTGGGTGGTTACAGCAAAGTATACCATACCATTGCTTCGGCCGCAACCTCCACCTGGAGTTGTTAATATTTATACCAAAAAATAATGAGATTCGGTGCTGGGTGCGGAGTACACTGGCGGGCCTGCTCTGCTTTCAATTGCCCCCACCCTCCTATCTAATCTCCCGCCTGGGTTCACGGTGCACGCGCGCTTTGACGATGTTGACTCGTATTGACGATGTTGACTCGTGTTGACGATGTTAACCACGTGCTCGGGGCTGGTCAGGCGCTGGCGGGCGTGCTGATGACAATGATCGACAAGGGCGTCAAGCTACACCCGGACTCGTACAGTGTCGTCATTTCCAAGGCTAACAAGGTGGGTGGGACTGTTGTGTGCTTGCAATGATCGTGCGTGCAAATCCTGCAAGCAATCCTGCATTTTTTTGGTGCTTTTTGTTGTGAGGAAACGGAGTCCTTCTGTTTCCTTCTGTTTTCAGTTCTGGCCCTGCAGTACGTTCAGCCTGCCTTGCGCGGTCACCGCATTGCGGCAATATTACGTACCTGGTACACCAGAAGGGTGCAGGCTAGGCGTAGGGTTAGGGATCGGGTTTCCGGTAGGTAGTGGGTAGCCTTGGCTTGTGAGGCGAAGGCACACCATACGAAAGAACCCGCAGTTCTCCTATGCGGCATGGGTCTCTAGTGTGGTGTTGGTGATTGCGTATGCGCGCACGCCGCTTTGAATGGGAAACCCTTTCGATGTCGTAGTATATACGTGGCGTGCGAGAGGCCTAACAGCGGGTTAGGGACGAGCCGTTGCTCACGATGTTACGGTTGAAAGCCCATCGCTGAGTCGACGCTGACGGTTTATTGAGCTTCATGGTGTTTAGTTTAGGTCGACGGTATTTTCGGTGCGTTACCGATACGCGGGTGTGTCGTTACCTGCACACTTTCGATCTCGCAAGCTGTTAGCAAGCTATTGGTAAAAACGGGCTGCGTTAGGAGGTGCACCGCGATATTGACTTGAAAACGAGCTGTACAGTGTTAAATGGCGTAGCGTAACGATAAATTCCATGGCAGTCAGTACCTATTAGCAAAGCAATGGGTTCATCAGGTCCTCTTGAGTGCTCTATACCCCGTACCCATGGGGCGGCAGGTTGTAGTTGTTGGAGATCATCGCGCCGATCTCTTCGGTGAGGTTTTCGGTGTGATCCTATATAGCAGCCAATCGTGTGCAGCTTGCGCCGTACGGTACAGTGCGTGAACGTTGTCACCCCAGGCTTGCCAATCAAAGGGGTCAAAATGGAGATCGTACACTTCGTACGCCCACTGATTGATTTCGACGTCCCGCATAAGCACCGTAAGTATGCCAACCTTGCAACGCGCACTGGTTGAGTTCGACGGCCCGCATGAGCACCCTGAGTATCACACGAAGCTTGCAAACACGAGCTTTGAAGATAAAAACAATCGGTCTCACAGCTGTGTTTTTGTGGTGTTCCAAATATAGCCAGCCTAATGATTAATGATTGCCCACGCATACTGCTTGATCGTCACTGGTTGGTGTTTACTGTTAACGTGCTCGTGCCCATGACGGAAACAAGGCGCTGTCTGCAGCGCTCTACAAAATGCTGTTCTCCGAGCATGTTCTAAATTCCTCATGAAGTTGAAAGACTAAAGGTCTTGTGAATGACACGTCAGCTGTGAGCATAGTCTACAGACTGATTGGCTTGACGTCCCGAATATAGCCCGATTAATTGTCGTTCACTTGAATAGCCTGGTGATCACTGTTTAGTTTTTACGTGGTCGTGCTCAGGACGGAAACAAGGCGCTGTCTGCAACGCTGTACAAGATGCTGCTCGCCGCAAACGGGACCCCTTCTCTCAGCGCGGCGAACGCTGCCGTCAAAGGCTGCACCGAGATCGACTCTGCGATGGTGAGGACTAAAATATTCAGGGCTTTCTTCGGTAATTTTACCGCGGTCTTTGGAAACGCGATGCATCCACCATAACAGAGCTACCAGTGACGAGTAAACAATGGCGAAACCCACCATAACAAAGACAAAATCACGGGAATTCGAATGGACCCATTCTTATTTTTTATACCAAGTATTCGTTGCAGTATGACCACGGTATTGTTACCACGGTAATGAAAATAACAAATTACCGTGGTTAGGTGGTAACAATACCGGGGCCATACTGCAACAAATACTTGGTAATTGTTTTTTTTAAAGGGGTGCATTCGAATCCCCGTCATTTTGTCTTTGCTACTGTGGTTTTGCCATTGTTTACTCGTCACTGGTAGCTCTGTTATGGTTGATTCATCACGTTTCCAACGACCGCGGTAAAATTACCGAAGAAAGCCCTGAAAATATTAGAGCACATATTATACAGTAGTACAGTTGTACAGTACCCGATTTAAGAGAAACAGACTTAACCCCTTTAGAGTCGGAAACGGTTTTTGGGGACAAAAAAACTTGGAAATAGTGTGGGATACTGTTTGGGGTAGTAAAAGGGTTTAGAACGGTAAAATCGACTGGTCGCGCCTTGCGACGCCCGTACTAAAACGTATATGATTGTGACGCCTATACAAAGACCCATATGATACCCAATCCGAGATAAGACCAGTACCGCTGGCCTGTTCCCAGGGGCTCTTAAATCGGGTACCCCACTGTTCCGGTAGTTGGTTTGCTGACGTGTGTATGCTGTGGTTGTTGTATCGAGTGCGATGGCATGGCATGGCATGTCATTGTCTAGTTTATGTACTGCGTTACGTTGTGCGTAAGATGTATTATCTCTGTGACGTATCATAGCAGCTAGTTTTGTACCACAGAGCTTGCATCTCTCTAGGATGAAGAATCAGCACGGACACTGGATGTGCTGTACTAGTGCTATACTAGTGCTATACGGGGGACCATAGTTAATAGGGCCTACTGTAGACACAATAGGACCTACTGTATACACCAAAAACTGTATTTTTCCCTATTTTTGCTAACAATATTTGGTCCATAGTTAATAGGACCTATTGTAGGCACAATAGAACCTACTGTAGACACCAAAACCTATATATCTCCCTATTTTTGCTAACAATATTTAGTCCTATTTACTATGGTCCCCCTTAATAGTGCTGGGTGTTAACGAGTTGAAAGAACGGCTATGTGTGAAGAACGCACACACTCTCGTTGCACGCGTTTTGCTCCTAACTCCGGAATCACCAAACAAACAAACACAAATCACCTTAACCCCTTTAGAGCCGGAAACGGTTTTTGGGGACAAAACTACTTGGAAATAGTGTGGAACACTTTTTTGGGGTAGTATAAGGGTTAACGCAGCCCTAACGAAGGGTTAACGCAGCCCTAACGTGACGTGATGCTAACGTATTTTGGTACGCCGCAGTTCCACAGCTGAAGCTTAAATCGGTTCTCGTGAATGGAAAGAGGCTGTCAAGAGGGTCCCGCTAAAACTCAAACGTGGCGCTATATTTCGAACCCAGCGTAATCCCAACCTACGAACATGTTCTTGGAATCCTTCTTCGTATTTCCTCCATTTTTCGTGTTTTTGTTATTTTTTTGGACCCAGCATAATGCCAACCTACGAACATGTTCTTGAAACCCTTCTTCCTAATTTTCCTCCATTTTTCGTGTTTTTTTTAAAATTTTGTTTGACAGGAGATTGTGGCATCCTTAAGGCAACACGGCCTGTCGCCAGACAAGTTCACGTACGCGGCCCTCCTCCACTGCTGCGCCAACGCTGGTCCCGATCAACGGCAAGGGGAGCGAGCAACGCAGGCAAGTGTTACCAAGTTTTGCCGTTCGATCCCGGCTGGGAGTAAATAACGCAGCGCATGGTTTTCTTGGACAACAGTCAGTTGGTCAGGCTAAAGCGTAAATATATATTTGCCGATGTTTTATGTAGGTTTGTTCATGCATCGATACGATTCCAATGCTATCGAACAGGTTGCACCTGCGATAAGGCTGGTGGAAACCGTGTTGGACGGTATTTTTATTTTTATTTTTATCTTTACACCTGGGGAACATGTGCACATGTACGGCAGTAGGCTCGTCCGAAGGTTTATTGTAAACGCCATGGTTCAGACGACAGCACGCGGCAGCTTAGGATTAACCTATATACGCGGGGGCTTTTCGATGCGTGGTCTAGTTTTCGAGTGCGTATCGTTCATGCCGTAATTGCTATTAATAGTTTGTATCCAGAAACGGAATGCTTATGCGACCATTGCTTGTACGAATAGTTAAGGTTTAGTCTACCGTTATATCATATTTATTCAGGTGCGCAGTTTCAGGTGTGCTGGGGAGAGTAGTATTGGACAAGGGTGCCGCTTCAGTTGATTCCACACTATTCTTCGCCCTTGCCCTTATCGCTGTGAGTGGTGCACTTCGTATTGGGCTTTGTCCTGAATTGTTGCATGGCACCACTGCCTGGCGGAATCGCGTTGAGAGTATTCTTGATAATATTCTCGGTTGCCTCATCCACGCGCGTCAGGTGTGGGACACGATGTTGAGCGAGGGAGTTGCACCGCATGGAGGCATGCTGGCCTCCTATCTCTTGGCATTGATGCGATCGGGGGACTGGAAGCTCGCCCTCGAGACCCGAGAGCTGTTTGGGGCCGAACGGTTGTCGCAAGCGGAGAGGCATGTTGGTCAACTGCAGTTTGTGTCGAGGGAAGACGCGGTGGTGGACAGTGTGATCGCCAACGGTCTTGTCGACAACGGACAGTCGCCGCGGGCGCTGAAGTATACCCTGGCCGTTCTGAAGGCCATGTCGGAGGTGAGCTGAGGCTTGTATACACCGTGACACAGCTCAGGAACAAACGGTTGAATTAAGCTTGACGGTTACACCCACGCTTATTTTACCCTAAGGCTACTCCTGCCCCCGACAGACTGGGAAATTTCTCGCACTGAAGCTGTAATGAGGAGGTTTTGTGGACTGTCGTATCGACCGTTGCTGTCGAAGCCGGGCCAAGTCGTCTACCTGGTACGCTACTGGGTAAGCTGCAGCAATGACTTTCGGAGTGCGATGCGTACCCTGGGAGTAGTCGGCTCGGCAGCATCCATAAATTATTCAGTCCTACGAGTAGAGCTCTGTATTTGTGCTGTAAAAAGTGAGTACTTGCGGACGTTAGCGTTGACGTACTTGTGTGCTCACGTAGTGTTAGTGCTTGTGTGTTCAAGCAACTTGCTTACTTTTGTGCTCCTTGTAGTGTTCGATACTTGTGTGCTCAAGCCATTTAGACAAGTTTGTGCGCAAGGCGTGTGCGTACTTACGTCCTCGCGTATGCCCTACGGCCTCCTCCCCCCCCCCTCCCCTCCCCCCCCTTCTCCCCCCTCCCCAACCGTACGATCCTCAGAGAGATGTCTCAGACGGTAGCACCGGAGGAGGGGACTTGAAGCGCTTCGTCGACGAGGACAACCACACCGCTCTAGCAGGGATTAGGGCTTGCAGGCTGGCGGGCTCGTGCGAGACGGCGACGAGCATCTTGGAGGCCTGCGAGGCAAGGTGGTCGGAGGGGCCTCTCGTGCGCGACGGAGAGGGCGACGATGGGAGCCAAGCGGGGAGCCACGAGTGGCGGGAGATGCTCGCCGGAACACGAGACTCTCGGAGGTGAGGAACCATGAGCTGTACCTTCTCCGGTTCGAGTTTGCTGGATGTCGTTGTCGTGAAGGTTTTATTTAGTGTTCGCTGTCCCGGGGCTTTGGTATGCAGGTGTGTGTTGGAAGACAAACATCCGCAGTAAGTCTGAGACGAAAGAGAGAAGACAGGGGGGAAGGCGACTACAAGGTTTACGGCTAGGGCAGCTAAAGGACAGGGCACCTACAGTATTAATAGTAAGAAAGAGGAAAGCCGGTCCAGGCTACAGTAGAGATTTCTTTTTTGAGGATGGTTGAGAATCAGGAAAGCTGGTCCAGGCTTGATTTCTTATTTTGAGAATGAACGGTTGCGCTCTACACTAAAACTATTCTTACGACTCCCGAATTTCTTATTTTTCCTGTGAATGTCAGTCTTCCTTTCGTATTTTCTTACTTTCTTATTTCTCGTTTTATTGTGAAGTGTCCACACCTCGGATAACGTAACATTTAACGTTCCACATCAATGTTACGGTTTGGCGCATTTTTTTGTTAACATTACGTTACTACGTTATCTGATGTCTAGATATTGTGGTAACATAGTGTTAGTACGTTACGATATTGGCGGGCGATTGCATAACACAATGTTATCGTGTTAGCTAGATTCCGTATTGGCAACAGTATAGTGTTACTATGTTATCATCTGTAGCTCGTAGCGAGTAACATAACGTTAGAGTGTTAGCGGAAATGACAATTGCATCGTAACACACGTTAGGTAAATAACGTACATGACCGACAAAACACTAACACAATGTTAATGTGTTAGCTCGTATGCAAAATGTGTATTAACACAAGTTAGCAGGTAGCGCATATCCCCAATCTAACATTAACGTTTTGTTACTGCTGTGTTACAGTAGCTCGGTACGTGCAAGTGTTAAACGTTATAGATGGATAACGTTCGGCTGGGGTTTCCTAACAAAAATAGAGGCGTTTTTTTCCGGGGATGCTTCCTAAATATCCCCGTTTTCGGGGTTTCAAAAATATGGAGGCGTTTTTTTTCGGGGATGCTCTCTTATCCTCCCCTCCCGGGGATGTGTTGTATGTGTCCCCGGGTGCGAGACGGTCTATATTGAACTCCAGTAAATAACTAACATTATGTTACTACGTTACT
>JAYJME010000883.1:0-18957 GCA_036873775.1 Costaria costata | reverse complement strand
GAAACCCCGTGATTTTCCTCTGATTCTGGATTTTTTTTCGTTCTGGAAAAAAAAAACGTTTTCCGAAACTCTCAAATGTGGTCAAAACGCTTTCTCTTAACCCTTCAAAAAACAATTTACATGTTTCTGCTGTGTATAATACGAGTACTCTCACGAGAAAAATACTCCTATCATATACTACGAGCTGCAACAAAACCACTTGACCAAAGTACGAGAGAAAGCAAATCCAGCCGCATGGAACCACGTTGTCAATTTCCAGCGACAAAGTCGCGGGGCATAGCGGGCGCCAAAACTGCCCCCGCCTTGCCACACTGCGATGAGTGCACCAAACAGCAGTCTACAGGGGGGTGGAGCACTTTCGGATAAACACTCAAGCTGGAGTCGTGGTCCTCTGCCCGCTGCGTAATATGCGTACGTACTGCCGCATTCATCCCTTCGTATAAGTACGCATACACAGCATCATATTACGCGTACGAGTACTCGTAGCATGACAAGTCAGACAGCCCCACGTGCACCTGATGCCTGGTAAGCTGGTACTGCTGTAGGTTAAAGTCTACATACCTCGTACCTGGTACTCGTACCTTGTACGAGTACGAGTATATACGAGTACGAGTACGCGTATGATACGAATACATACTGCACACTGCTGCTGCAGGTTTCGCATAAAATCCGTTGGGTAATTGAATTTCAAATATTTTTCAGCCGTCGTGTTTAATACCAGTACATACATCCTCGTGCGTACATCCTCTAAAAAGTGTGTTTGTCTCAGTCTCAAGTGTATATGTGATCGTCGTGGAGAAAGACCTTTCAGCGCGGCGACGTACAACCTGATGGTCGCACAAACAGAGACAGAGACAGAGACAGAGACAGAGACAGAGACAGAGGAGGCGACACATGTACGAATGAGTCGCTCTTCCGGTTCGCCTACGATGCGGCATGCAAGCAGAAGACACGAAGACTAAAAATCGGCTACTCGTACTACCATGGGCTACCCTGCCACGCAAATGGACGACACTTCGAATACCCTCACCATGGTATAGGGCTGGCTTCAGCGCTGGTGCTTGCCGCCCAAGGTCGTTTTAGCGCGGGTGCTCTCCTCCTATCATCGCCTTGCAGGTCCAAGGTTTGCAGCTTTCCTGACGCAGAGCGACAGCCTCTCCACCCGAAACATGTGTGTGCTGTAAAAAAATCAGAACACTCGACACACCGAGCCTGTGTCTCGAGCGCCAATGATTTGGCGACCAGATTTCATTACACCAGCTCGTCCACGGACTCACGGCTGACTATTCCATCGTGATCGTAACTTCAAAAACAGGCGCGTTCGTGCCGCCAGCAACCGCTGTGGTCGGGGTTGGCAACCAGGTGGGAGAATGCGTGACATCGTGACATCGGCCCGAAAAACCAATTTATTTGAAAAAGGGTTTCCACATTTTATCGAAGCTTATATGCACAGGGGATAAAACGCCAATATTCAAAATTCAATGTGGTCGGGAATTTCTAACGGAAAGTATAATACCAGGTATACGGTTCCTACACACAGGAGACCCTGCCAGAGTACAACCTGTACATGGTCTGCCTGGTTGACCCGGTACAGGGTATTAACCCTGCCAAGGTGGGACTTGGAGACCCTCACAGGGTCGGGTGATAGTCGACCTCGTGCAAGGATGATATATACAAGACCAGGGTTTTATGATGCAAAGGGTCAGCCCAGAAAACTCTGCAAGGTCCGAGGCCAAGTCTTCACCCAGTGCAAGGCCCGCTTGATTGACCCTGTAGAGGGTTGGTACAGGGCACTAGCCCTGCCAGGGTACGACATGGAGACCCTGACAAGGTCGGTTGGTAGTCAACCTCATGCAAGGTTATTTTCGACAAGACCCTGCAGAGGGTTTAACCTCCACAGTGTCTGTTACCAAGACCCTGTGCAGGGTATTGACCCCGTCAAGGTCAGAGATGAAGACCCTCGCAGGGTTGCGTGTTAATGGAGCTCGTGCAAGGTGAATATACTGAAGACCCTGGCAGGGTTATAGCCTGCGCAGGGTATGTACACAGGACCCTGTACGGGGTATTGACCCTGTACAAGGTCTCTAACCAAGACCCTGCCAAGGTCTTGACCCTGTGCAAGGTCCCCCTACAGCCCCCTGCCAGGGTGTTAACCCTGGGCAGGGTCTAAACAAAAGACCCTGGCAGGGTTAGGTACCCTGTGCAGGGTCATCACAGGGTCTCCACAGGGTACCCAACCCTCACAGGGTATCCAGAGGGTATAGCCGAATGTCCACCTGTGTAGAGGGGCGTGAGCCCCTAGCCCCTCTCGTCAGACGTCATCGTGGCTCTCGAAGAATAATAAAGCTCTGTCTCTCTACTGCGTCTAAAGAAGCTCGTGAAGAATGTGAGTAACACCAAGGACTAGCTTAATAGGCAAACCTGCAGGAGATACCCTGTGTCTCCACCCCGGTCTTGTTACACATACTACAAAATACACACAGATCATGAAGATCATACAGATCGCACCCGGCGAAACATGTATGTAAATCTAGATAACACAGATCCCACCCAGGCAAATATGTGCCGATCATGCAGATCATACAGATCCCACCTAGCGACACATGTACGTAAGATATATAACATACAGATCCCACATCATGGTGAAACATGTATGTAAGATTTAGATCATACAGATCCCTTCAAGCATATATGATCTAGATCTGGCAGATCATACAGATTCCACTAGGCAAACATATACGGACCAGGCAGATCGCACAGATCCCACCCTGGCAAAGTTGTATGCAAGATCTAGATAATACATATCCCACCCAGCGCAAAATGTACGTAAGATCTAGATCATACATACCCCACCCAGGCAAACGTGTGCATAGAAGCTAGATCGTACAGATCCCATACAGCGAACATATCTAGATCCTGCAGATCCCTACAGATCAGGAATATAGTTGCCCCCAAAGATCTATAGATCCCGAAAATTGGATCTGATCTGTCCGAGGTGTGAAAGTATTCCTCAATAACCCTCCATGTGAACAGTGGGATCGTCAAAATGACGAACTTCTTCGTATTTAATATCATACGTGATGCTGGTTTATACCACAGCGCACGTAAGATGTTGCATCATATCGCGGGGTACGTATGCAGTACGTCAACATATGCAGCAGAGATGCTACAGAAGCACAGTTGCTGCTGTAGTACCTTGCCGGGAGTATCTACGGCAATTGTGAGTTGTACTCTTACATTATTAGACTTTTCCACTTTTCCTACCTTGGTTCTTGGTGATGCAGGATCTACGGAAGTTATGAGTTGTACTCTTACATTCTTAGACTTTCCCGCTTTTTCTTCGTATTACAACTTCATCTATAATACCTGGTATACAGTAATGACCCACCCGTTTTAAGACTGCTGCTCCGTGATAAGCCTATTTCGGTTGTTTTGTCGCTACTACTCTGGTGCTACTCTTACGGCGGGGGGACGCCAGGGGTTAATACTATGACGCGTAGCGACTGCCGGGACCAGTGCTACGAAGAATAGGGTTCATTGGGAGAGCTGGGATCGAGGCCGTACGGGGCCCCTGTGCTCACCACAATGAAGGTTTGGATGGGTCCCCGAGACAGGAACGCCATCGGATGCTCGCGGAAATCCTTCAGGTACAGGCTTTGGGCATCAACCTGGCGTTGGTCGACGCCGCCAAGAGAAAAAAAAAAAGACGTGCAAAGTCCAGTGAGCAGTGATACTCGCCATATCAGCCCCACACCCCGTGGCCATTGTTGTCCGCGCCGTGTCTGTTGTCGCGATTGCCCCTCGGTGGATCGTCCACATTGTACCTGCTCGAGCCCCACTCCCTCTGTCAAGTGCGCAACACACTCCACCTTGGACTGTATCTTGACGAACTCAACAACAGAAGGTCAGCTACCCTTACACATGTGTCGAGCATGGCTCCTTCAGGGTCCGGGGATGAACCCTCCTGTTTCAATACACTACTGCCAAAATGAGTTCCTACTGCAACATAGTTTATTTCGTGACAAGTCCATTCATCTGGTGGTGTTATCTCCCAAAAAATCCTAAACCGAATAATTATGTATACGCTACTACTATTAATATTGTTGTTTCTTTTTCTTTTTCTCAACAGGTTCCAAATAAAATTTAAATCTAGCACAAGCATAGTACGAGAATACCATTATCTATCCAGGGGCGGCCGGGGATTTGGATACCATACACCTAACCCCCCCCCCCCTCGGAGGTGCCGAAAAAAATATTTTTTACATCGATTTGTTTTTTGGGTGTATCCAGGGTGTATCGGCGTAGTATGTGACTTGTGTGGCAGTACGGCAGTACCGGGGAGGCGCAAACCCTCACACCGAGTCGAAAAACTTAACATGACACCCCATCCCTCGTGCGACATATTATACCTGGTAAGAATGTTCTGCTTTGCTGCTTGGTCGAGGCTTGGTGGTACACTGCATGGTATGTTTTTACTGTAGTATTCTCCTGCACCTTTGCCGATCATTTTAAGTAAGTATTGGATTAGATGAGGCCTCCTGCCCCAGCCGGTGGTCCTACCCATACTTCGTTGTTTCCTTGTACTCGCCAATGGCCACTGGACTGGGGTCGGCTGTCTCACCCAAACTTTCTGTACATCAAGGACACGCGGCGAAATGGTCGGGGAGAGTGGTAAATCGATGGCCGTCGCGTGGTCACTTTTTCGCTTCCGCCGGGGAACGTGGTAAATCGATGACCGTCGCTCAGTCGCTTTGGCTCTTCCACTCAAAGGCACCGTCGCGCCTTTGCTTAGCGGCTCTCGTAGGGGCACTACGTAGTGGTCGCCTCAACCGATACCGTACTACTTGTTACGTCTTCCAATCCCCGATCTTCATTGACTCACTACAACCGCCCCCGCCCGCGATTGCTACGCGAACTCCTTACCCGCAAGGAGTGCATTTCATTTTCACAGTTGAACAGTCGGACAGCGCCGCGGCTGTTTCAAGGGCCTTCGAAAATCCCCTTCGAAGCTCCATCGGCTACCATCTCGACCACGTCCATTCTGAAACGGAACCATCATGCTACGTGTAGTAGATGAGGCGTGGCTTTGTCTCGGCAGTGAACAACCCTAGACCAGGCGCAACCGTGCGTCATGCGCCCCCCCCCCCGACTCCGAGCATTTGCGCCTGTCACGACAACTTTTTTCGCGGTGAATAATTGCATTTCAGCGTCAACGAAGCCGATGGGCGCACTACAGTAAAACTGGAGACCGAACTATACCAAAACAGATATGTCTGCATGGTTTGATATCAAATATTGAAAGAAGCATCACATCGCTTCTCCGAAGAATTGTTTTCGTCACCGGACAAAACACTAAAAACTTGAGGTGACGATAGATACTCTGACGATCCCTCCCTCCCAGCTTAGGAATATATTGTTTTCATTTACAACCTTTGATAATCGGGCTCTGTACACTAAGCCCAAGCAACTACTGCAATTAAGGCTTGTGTACCAGGTTTTGAGACTTAGGGTGGTATTTTTTTTAATCTTGAAGTTATTGTGGGTACTAAAATAGTGTGGGCGCGCCGATCCCCCCCGTTCCTGGAGAGACACCGAGCCGTCCCCGGGAGGGCGCCTTCACACCCACCCCCGCACGCCGAGTTGTGCATGGTCGGCCTTTCTTTCGTCGGGGTCACGAAAGGCCGTTGTGTGGGGCGGGCGTCACACCCCCGTTCCGTGTCGGGGGGCCGGGTGGCACACGTTAGAGCGGGTTCTCCGTGGACCATACTAAAACCGGTAATGTATTGAAGATCCAAGGCAATATCACCATCACCAACACTACTACCGAGCAGCATTGACTACGTAATGTAGATAGGTGTTAGCCTAAAGCAATACATGGGGCAGTATTTGTATGTCTGACCATAGACCCAACCCCTCTGGCTGCCTCACATTGGCATGCGTATGTTAGCCCTGAACTCTGAAGTACCCAAACCGTCTGGCGACCAGGGAACATAAATAAATGTCAAGACAAACCGCAAATAACCTTGATGGTGTTCGCTCGCCATCAAGCACCCTAGCGTGACTGCGGAACAGTAACCGGAAAGTATCCCTCTGAGCACTATCCATCTCAAAAATAACTCTCGGCCTTAACGTGAATCGAGGGATTGCATACACGAACACTTCCGTTGGGACTATTTGGTTCATCAAGTACATAGCCGTCCAACTGGGGGTCATCGTCACGCCAGAGGGAAGGCTGTTTTCGTGCGAGTCCCCGCGTCGCATTCTTCCGACAACCCCCCTGCTCCCAACGTGCTTTACGGTTGACCACCGGAGAGTCCAGGATATTAATCTTCTTGTGATCACCGTACACCGTCCTCGAACATGCACAGTCATCCTGCTCACTCCCCATAGGTTGCCCCTTGCAGGCGGCGTGTGAGCAACGCTTGGTACGGACATCGACCATGCCGTCCACAGCATGCTGCTTGCAGCACGCTGCCAGATTGCTGTCCCTAAAATTCAAGTAGGCTCTCACTGAACAGGTGGTTGTTGAGCAACGGCTAATGGTTAGATCAAACATACCGTCCTTAGCATGCTGTCTGGAGTGCGCCGCCGTCGCACCCCCTTCTGCATTTTTAGCATCGTGAAAGACACTCTTGCTGCTGATGTCGACTATGCCGCCTTCAGCATGGTGCTTGCAGTATGCTCTCGCCTTTCCCATTCGGGAATTGTTATACACTCGCCGTGAGCAGGTGGCATGTGCACAAGGCTTACGGGTCACGTCGACCATGCCGTCCTGACGATGTTGTTTGCAGAATGCCGGCGTCGTTCCCCCCCGGTAATTGAAAAGCGCTCTCACAGTGCAAGTTCCATGTGTGCAACATTTACGGGTGACGCCTACCATGCCATCCTTAGCATGTTTCTTGCAATATACCTCCGGTTTTTTTCCCGGGTAATTAAGGAATCCTCTTACTGAACAGGTTGCATGTGCGCAGCGTTTATTTGTGACGTCTACCATGCCGTCCGCAGCGTGCTGCTTGCAGTATGCCCCTGCCCGACCGCCATCAAAATTAAAAGAAGGCACCCTTGCGCAGGTGTCGTGAGAGCATTTCGTGTGTGTGACGTCAAACATGCCATCCGCAGCATGCTGCTTGCAGAATGCCGCCGTCTTCAGCCCCCGGTGATTGAAGTAAGCTCTCCCCGAGCAAGTGGCATGTTCGCAACGCTTACTGGTGACGTTTACCATGCCATCTTCAGCATGCTGCTTGCAGTATGCCCCTGCCCCGCTGCCCTTAACATTAAAAACAGGCACCCTCGTGCAGATGTCGTCAGCGCAAATCTTGCGGCGGACGTTGACCATGCCATCCTCAGCATGCTTCTTACAGTATTCCGCTGTCTTGCTGCCCTGGACACTATAGGACGCACTCGTTGTGCAGGAGTCATTCGAACAAAGTACCATGCTCGTCACGGGTTATGCGAGTGCCAACACCTGGCAGTATCAGAGGGGCAGAGACGAGGGCGGGGGGTGTTGGGGATTTTTTAGTTGGGGTATATCCGTCCTGTCTTGCCACACAAACCTACGCACCTCATCGACAGGGCCACCCAGGGCCTCGTTTCAGGTTTCAGAATCAGGCACGAGCCTTTGCAAGGTCTCTGTTTGCCAAACAGCAGGGGTATGGTTTAGTACCTAACGCTCCATGCACTTCTCACTTGAGGAGTTCTCAACAAGCTTAAAAAAATAATTCCACAAAGTAAGGGGAGGGGACTGCTTGGGATTAGTGTGGAATCATGTTTGCAGTTGCGCAAGGGTGTAATCCCAGCCTAACACTGGTGTCCGAGCAAAACCCAGCAAGCAAAATAAAAATCCGACTACCAATCCCATCTAAGCCTGGTGTACCTCGAACAAACATGACAAAAACACTAGCAGATATATAATGGTGTTCCAATGATCTTGGGTAGTTTGAGCGTATTTTGATGAGGCCCGGCTGTCGGAAAATGGTTTGCCAAAAGTTTGCTTTGAATACCCCTATCGTTGAAGGCATCGATGGTGGCTGTATACCGATGAGTTATCTAGGGTGATACACCACCGATAATATAGCTGAAACAAAGAGCCTGGCGGTGTTGAGTTGGCTCATCGCAATCTCGCACAACGAAAAAGCGAGAGAAGACATTAACCGGGTTTCCTTCCGGTAAAAAGGGCACAGCCTTTTGGCTCAAATATGTGACCAAAGCTTGGCATTCTCGTCTCATCATTCATCTTGAATATGACGGCCCAAGGCAAACCGAAACATGACCACGGATCTTGAATATAGGAATCAGGCCGCTCAACCGGAGTTGGTGCCAATCCCGCCCTGTTTAAACACGCGACGAGTCCGGTCATCGCCCGCCATCAAACACTCTCGCTTGATATCAAGTAATGTTCAGTCTGTGATAGTACTCGCTCAATATTCGATACCAGTACAACATACTTCAGTCGAACTAGCTGCAGTTTCGAATCGAAAAGCGACCTATGAAATGCGACGAAACGCTTCAACCAAACCGCCAATGACCAGTGTCGGAAGCCAGCACACACTCGCAGTGATCAGGTGTTGTACCTCTGCACATTGTTCCGGGCCATTCCTGTTCTTCGAAGACGGCCGAGGCTCAAGAGAATGCCTCAATACTTAGGCTTGATTGAACGACATGGGGGCCCCCATTACTATGTCACCACAGGTGCGAAAACGTCCAACTTCAGCACAACGGCGAACAAGTAGCATGCCGAATGCTCTATGCATCCGACGGAGCCACATGTTCCGTACGTGCGCTATAAACACGGCAGAGTAGACAGGGTTGCAGAATGCCTCCAAGTACAGGTATAGCTCAAACACGTGTCCTAAAAACATGAGGCAAGTTTGAATAATCTGTAATCTAAATCAATACAGACTTCCTGTGCATGTACTGAGGTCGGTCACGTCTATTGGTATTAGAGGAGGTATGACGTTTTTCGGAAAACACTTGTTTCGACGAAAAGAAAGCTCTCCGCATACTAATATTACTCGTAGTTACGCTGACACTGATATTTCTGTGATTCGCATTGGTCACATGTACAAGTACGGATACGACATCATCGAATATGATAAGTACAAAAAACGAGCTGGTTCTCCCCAGATGTGCCGTGGATGAATAAGCAACATGCAGTATCCTTTGGTGTGTGGTTCTTCTTGGGAAGGTCAACCGTGGTGTCCCGGGTAACATGTCGGGGCACGCTCTAAAGCCCGGCTTCTTAGACGAAGATTTTTAGACATATTAGTTGGGTCATATACTAGAAGGCGATGGCACGATGTACCGCCACCCCATATGTTCTACTAATACTGTACGTACGAAGTACATGCAGTAGATGTACATCCGAACGCAAATACGTTGTCTTCCACCTGCTACGGCAATAAGGGTTCTGTTGGCGCGAGGTACTTTCTGTGTTGGCGGGACTCCTCAACCGAGGAAGGCGCTGAGGAGATATTTCCAAATCTACTGTATGTGCAGGTTACAATCAATTGTGACCGTGGTATACCTAGCAGTTGCGACGATTTTTGGGGTAACGCGTACAGGGGACTTGCTCCAAATAGTGTTTCCGGATTGCGTTATGTTTCGAGCTCCGCATTCGGGGAACAATGAGAGATAAATAAACGCCAAGTGCCCCCTCCCCCTTGCCATGGTGCGGATCTTTCCCCACACAAAACGTAGGAGGCTTGGAGTACTTTTGTTTCTGATTGGAGTAGAACTACAGTTAACAATCTGCACGCGAGAAGTAGGGGCAGTCTGACACAAGTATTGTAAGAGCAAGAGTGATAAGCGCTGCAAGTAAAAGCCGCTGCTAGTCTTGAAATAATGTGAGGCATTCAAATACAACCAAACCATTTGGTTCCGATTAGACGGCACTTCCAGATCTGCATTTTTGTGATAATACAATTCCATTTGAAACTTTGGGAGTGTAATGTTTAGGGTAACAAAAGCGCGAGCGGCAATTTAACTTATGGTGGCCCATTTTTTCGCTAGCTTAATTCAGCCAGAAGTATTTGATTCCTGTAAGGCCAAAAATTAAGGGACAGGATTAATGATCGAAAACGAGCGTTATCGGGCTGCAAACCAATATGGGCCCCGAAACTGGTGATTTTATCGTCTAAACGTTTCTAGTATCACTTTCGATTATCAGTTTCGAGAAGGCTTCCAACCGGCACTGCAAGACCATTATTAACCAACATCGAGATCGAAACTCTGGTTCCCACAAATCGTCGGTGGCAACAAGCCCTGACATATGCCGAACACAGCGGGAGCTGGAAAAAGCACCGAATTTGGTTCGTGAAGTGAACGCACCCCACGTGGGGGGTACATACTAGAAGCACCTAACCCTCACGATTTCCATAGAATTGTATTATTCCCCTGCCGTACCGCACCTGACTAATTGTAAACAACAACCCAGTTGTCATTAAGAATGGGTGCGTTGAACACTAACTTTAGTAGAACGGCTCATGAAATTACTTTAAAAGGACCTGCGCTCCATATGTAGACACTTCTCGTACTCATTGAACCGTGTGTGTTTCGGTGTGATTGTTCTGGGATACTGCCTTTTATTTTAGTGCAAAAATTAAGGGATCCTGAGTATACTCCTCAATAATTGAGTACTGACATTACTTCAGGGTTTCTACATACGAGGTATTGCGGGAACAGTGTTAGTCTGCTACGTACACTGGAGAATAGTGCCTACCCGAAAGCGGTAGTGTTTTCAGTCTCGATATCGTCAGTATATTCTCGGAGTACACGCAGTATTTTGGACGTCAGTACTGTAGTACTGCTTCCACGCTTCCTGTACGCATAGGTTTTCGGTCGCCTGTATTAAAAAAATACTCTCAGTACTCGCCGCACAAAATATAATCGACACTCAGAGGAAACTCGGTATACATAGTCAAAAACATTCTACGGAAGCAATCGCACCACACGCACTTCAATGATTTCGGAGTTAGACGTTCTAGAGGCTGCTGGTACTTCAAGACGTATGGAGTCCAAAACACCGGACACTGTCTGTACTTAATTAACTTCGGAGTTCTGTACTTCTAATATACTTTGAGAATACTTAACGTATAGAGTATAATTCGTACTCCGTGAACTGGGAGTATTGCATAAGCATGGCGTCCTTAATACTGCGACTTCAGGGAGCATGGGTATTTCTGAAGGCCAAATTACGGCGGGTGTTGGGAGTGTTGTGAGCAGAATATAAAGAGAGCCGAGTTCAAGTCGTACCAACACCAAAATACTCGGTGTAGGCAGAGTTTATACTGTAAAATGACCCCGGAAATACTGCGATTACTCGCAGTGTACAGGCCCAAAATCAACACTGCCAGTACCCTATATACCCACCCGAGCGTGATATGCTCCAACTCCCAGTCGTGGGATCAAGTGCAGATGAATGTTTCCTGCAGAACAGAGGGGATGTAAGTATCGAAACAGTGCACAGATGGTCAAAGCATACTTCATCCAGCAAATATTGAGCGTGTATAAACATCTTGGTAATCGCAGTACTCGCAGTACCAACGGCCGACATACAGTACCCGCCGCACAGAACCCTCCACTAGCATTAGAAGTACGGGGAGTGCCCACACAGTATCGAACACCTAGATACTGCGTGTGAGTCCGAACGCAACCGTAATTACTATATTGCTGATTATCCAAGTGATACAAGTTCTTGTAATCTAACCAGGGAGCAGCTATTTGTGCATTTTTAAACAGTGCAGCAACAGCACGCAGAAGATACCTGGTACGAAGCAGCAAGCAGGAACATATATAACGGTACCAGGATACAGCAGGAATGTAGCTCGGTGCTGCTTTGTGCTTCTGTGTGTTTTTTTGTGTCGCCGTGCTCTACTACCCTGCGTGATGACCGCGGTGAAACAATATTTGCCTGTGGTACAGCTGCCGGCAACAGTATGGCACGAAGTACTTGTGTGGGGTATGTGCGCCTAAGACGTGCCCACGGCGTGGGGTGCGTTTACTTGACGAATCCCTTTGAGTACATTTACCTGCTCCCTAACACAGCAGCACCAGATGCATCTACCGAGTATTGCTGTGTCCCAAATACCATCCGCACACGCGCCAGGCATTACCACGAGCACATGGGGTCAGATAGTGATCGTGAGGACTACAAGTGCGTTGCCACTTTCGCAGATGCGATGACGCCATCCACCAATCAGAAGCACAACTTGTCTCATCGAGGACGAGGAGGGTAGTCGTCGTCTGGGAGGTAGGCATTGACGAGCGAGTCAACCTCAGACAGCCTGGAGGATAAAACAACGACGACCTCCTAGCGTGACGAGTACATGTCTTGATTCACTCGTCCCGACAACCTGTTTCTGGTTGTGATGTTACGGTACGACGAAATCTATGAAGCCTAGGGAGGAAGTGAAAATCTCTTGGGGGATGAAGGTCTTCCTGGTGATGTTTACTATGTGTGAGAAAATTCGGTCTCAAAAATATCTGAAACAATAGGGTCATGAGAAGGCTGTCGGCCGAAAGCTGTGAGTATAGTTTTGCGGCTTGAAAAAAACAGGTATTTAGATTAAAAAAAAAGTGCCCCAGAAGAGATTGCCGAACATAAAGTTTACATTGAAGCTTCATATTGGCTGTTCTCGGTTGTTTGGTTTGCGTGTCGGAGGTTTAGTAGATGCAGTCCAAGCTCTCAGGCGGAGCATACATAGTCACGGTAGCAGCAATAGCTTCAGTCATATGTTATGTGCTTCGCGCATGTGCTAGAAGAATCGTTTGGTCCATGCAGGACAATTTGTCCATTAATGTGGTATAGTTCAGCTAATAACTTCTTAAAAACGACGAATAAAAAACAAGATGACCTCGGCCGTGAATACCAAGACAAACTCGGCCGTGATCACCGAGGCCGAGCGAAGAGGGCGCGGTAAAAGGGAAAAAGGTCTAAATCAAATAAGTTGCAGGTGATTAGCGAACGCACAACGCCAAAAATGACAAAAACTTAGCCAAAAATAGAAAAAAAACTTTTATAAAAGCATGAACATCTCGCACACTTTTGCTTTCTTTGAAAAGTCAAGTGGCGGTACACCTAGAGACAGTTGAGGGTGCAAGTTTCCTGTTTTTTGCTTTTGCTGTGGTATGGGTGGACTACACGTATATAAATACTTCAGTAGACGTCTTAGACCTGCTTTCTGACCATTTTCGACTTCATTTTTTGGTTCAAAAACGGAAGACCGGTACGGTACACCTGTGGAATCCCGAGGCCTGTCGAAATCCGCCGTAGACACGCACTTGTTAGAGGACTGCCACCAAAGTTAAAGGAATACCATGTTGCTGGTTACTGCTATGTAAGGAGTCAAAGAACACCAAAACAAAACTATCCAGCAAAACTATCCAGCATCGTCTTTGTCTGGGGATAGGTGTTCTCGCGGTATCTTCTGAGGTCGGGGCCGACCTTCTAACCCAGGGAAAATCTACCGTCGTTGCCGGGGGGGTGGGGGGATTTATTTCACACGCATTGACTTTATGAGTACAGAAGGACTTTATGAGTACAGAAGCTATTTGTATTTTCCGTGGGCAGTTTGGAGAGCTCTATCGTTACTCTTGGTATTAAAATACATCCAATTTTTCGTCACAACGCTGGCAACATGTTGAGCATGAAACTAGCAGACCCCCATCTTCGCCTACAAATGCGTTAACCTTCCAGGCACGTCACGATCGGCGAATACCCCTTGAATATACAAACAGTTTCGGTTGTATGAATCGCAATTAATAACCGTTGCACTTCGCGTAAAAACTATAAACCAATTGCTGCTGTCGTGCGTTCTAAACAGAAATACAGCAATGAACATACCAGTAGTCAACCTTGCGTGGCTTGGGGCTAGGAGACACAAAAATCAAACAAACCAACACAGTATTTTAACCCACTGCGGTTGCCAGTAGTACGGCTTTATCGCCATGCGTAAAAACATACGCTGTAAGCCCGATGTGGCCCCTTTACATTGCCCATCGGTTCCCAGAATACCAGCCACTTCTACTCAAGAGTGCCGCCGACGATCAACAACTACCGCATCGGTTCGTATCGGTCGCGGCTTGATTGGGAGAGATAACAAGTGGGTGTCACAACTAGATGCCAAGAGCTCGTACTACAAGGGTGAACCATAGCCCCACGTGTCCTGCGGCGCCAACACGAATCTCCATGGCAAGTAACATAAGAAAACCCAAACTGTTGTTGCCCGGCATATCCGGGTGGGGGTTGGTATTATCATCTAACAGTCTCTACCGCAAACGAACTTCTCCCATTACTTTCCGGCAACTAACACAAATTCTTGGAGTTGTTCAATAAGTATCGCTGAGTTTACACTGTTTTATCGGTACACCCAGGGGCACCCGAGGATTGGGATAGCATGCATCTAACAACCCCCCCCCCCCTCCCACGGAGGGGCCAAAAAAACAATTTTCGCCCTTTTTTGTTTTTGGTATGGTTAGTGTGACAATCGTTCCGAAGAGGCATACCCTCACACCAAGGCCACCGGAAAAGTGTGTTCCTGCTGCTTCTGTACGCTGCTCATCGAAATTATAAAACACCAGAAAATGCTCTCGAATAGCCAGTGCGTCATGGTCTTTACTTGATGGTTGGGGTGAACAACTCGGCACCATGCCGAGCCATAGCCTATGCTTATACCTGATATATGATAGAAACGACCGGCACAGCTACGAATAGGCCCAGCAGTGTGTACAGCAGGGCCATAGTATGGCTACATCGGGGCAGCCCAGATACTATTAGGCAAATACTGTACAAGTATATACAATGCTTACAATACTCTATATCCAAATGATACTTAGATACGAGTAGTACCGCAGAATGAGGGTCTATACTACTCGTAACAGGTCTCTCATGCAATAATACAGCGTTCATGTCCCCACACGAGCCCAAGATAAGACACCCCAAGCAGTGTTCTACTGCTGCAATACACAAATGGTCGGGACCGCACGGGCAGACTGGCGCAACTATTGCCGTACAAGTGCTCATAAAATAGTCATGTGCTACTGAGATCGTACGCGCTGTACAGTACGGCGGTAAGAGGGTTTAACCATGAACAGGTGCCTCGTCAAAATACGGCATCCAAGTAACCCCAGCGGCAACGTTAACACACACAAAGCAATGAACTCGCAGTCTCGCAGTGTTCGACTGCTGTAGCTGCGGGAAGCGTTACTACTGCTGTAGTGCCAAGATTCGCCTGTGCGAGCAAGGATTGTAGTGCCCCTCGGCCGGAAGGCAAGGCAAAAAATATACTACTGGTGGTATCCCGGGTACCCTCGTGGTACCGCATGGTACCGGGTACCACACGCACGAGTATGATACCGGATACAAGGGACCAGACGATAGGATATAAGGTGTCAAGGCTTTACCACGGCTACAGCAAACAATTTTCCGCGCGTCGCGGGATGAAACAGAAGGATTACATGCGCATGGTTTTCGGAAGGGTGCTATTCACGTTTAATACTCGTGCGAGAGCTCATCATGCTGCCTGGCAAGTCCATCGTCGAGGGCCTTGTCGTCTCCAAAATCCAAAATATTTTCCACAGTGACAAACCCGCGCGATATCTCCCTCCCCAACGACCTTCTTCAGGCAGTGCACCTGCCGATCCTACGGCCCTTCGGAGCCTTCTGCTCCACCTAGGAGCGAGCTCATGGCTGCTTTTGTACCACTCACTCCGGCTGAAGTCGCCGTCACTACGCAGCTGTCAGCTGTTGTGGCCTATAGGTCGCCTACCAGTAGTACTATAGTACTATAGAAGGCCTCGTATCTAGCAGGGAGGGGGGGGGGGTCGGCTCTCTACCTTCCCCTGTGTTCGGTTTCATATAGGACTTAGTATGGCGTTTGGGGGAGGGGACAATGTCAGGTAACTCCCCCTCTTGTTGGGAGGCTCGAAGTTGAATAATTCGACGTGCGGTGTGGAAAATAAAATTTCGAGCGCCCTCGGTAGACCACCCATAAATATGCCACAAACGCCCGACAACACCCGTTTGGGGTTTTGATGTGCCCAGCATGCACATATCGGGAAAAGGGCCCATGTCAACTGCTGCGGCTTTGCTGCCGTGTGCTCGGTAGCACATTGTGACGGCTTAGGAAGACAAGGGGGGTTACGTACTTTCTACATATGCGCCAATACTAGGGGACATTAGAGTCCGTACCTACGACGATATATATAGTTGCCTGCCATCTAATGTAAATACTGGTAATTACCTTTGTATAATAAATACCAAGCGCCGCGCTTGGATCCCCAGTTCGACCCAGAAATGGTCACTCAAGCAACGTCAGTTCAAATCCAGTTTGCTCCCTGATGAATAAGGACGCATTGATTTGAAGTGTGTGAGATGGTAGGCTTCAGGCATACTTCACTATTAAATAGTATTAATCGACAGTTGATCCATGCTAGGATAGAGGTGCACCCTTTTCTTCCAGAGGCTCTTCACCTTAGGAGCTCCACATCACACACGATTTTTTTTTGCGAGTGAACTGGAAGAGAAGCCCGATGAGCAAACCCATCGACTAGGCATTAAAAAAATCATATTGCTAATCAAGAATGGCTTTCAGACGGTTTGGGTTAATGAGCCCCGTTATTCAGAAACAAAACAATCGAAAAGTGCAACCTCTATCGAAGCACGCATCAGTTAAAGGATACAAAATTGTTCCATCTCCCTCGTGGACTACGTGTGTGTTCGAAGTTCAAAGACAAACGACCCCGCCGTACATAAAAAAGCACACAGCGGCATCAAAAGCAACCAAAGACACAGTATCACAGAGACTGCGGTCAACTCGACACAACATGCGTCGAAACAACTCCCAGGCGTTAGCTCAAGGTAGCCCCCATTTGTAAAAGCCAGGTTAATAGAAATCCGTGGGGTACAGCTCTCGCAAGTCGCAACCAATGATTCGACAAACGACAGACAGCACACAGTACCAGGTACAGAACAGGCAGGAAGAATAATTACATAACGGAAGCCTGCACGCACCACGTGGTGAAGAGGCTTGTTTGTCAAGAGGTAACAAAACGGCCTCTGTGCTTGTAAAGTCGTAGAGAAGGCGAACCTGCCTCGTGGTCGCAGTAGACTCTGTGTCTTCTCGAAGGATAACGAAACATAGGGAATCCCGCGGCGTAAAAACAACACACAGAAGCAACACCACCTAAACCACAGCAGAACAGCGACCGCGGCCAGCTCGAGGCTTGCGGAGAAACAAGACCGACGCGATAGCCCACCGTGGATATGCCGAGTTTGTGCAAATCGATCACGCGCAGCTCTCGCAATGATGAGCACAGACAGCAGACAGTCATAACAGGCAGACAGACATCGAGACAAATGAAGTGAGGTGATGTGTCTCTTCAAAACTATATGCGTTCTAGTAGGGACGATGGTGGTGACGTCGTTTTGGACCTTCAACACTATCTCTATTTCAGTGTGTCCAGCCCAAAACCGGCTCTCTGGAGCACTAGCAGATCCCCGGGGGCCTCGCGGCCTTGCCGACCCCATCCCGCACGGCAGCTCTCGGGGTGCACCAACAAAAAATGGGGCGCCTCGACTAAACACTGACAGCAGGTGGGCGGGTCCAAAGGCGCCCTGCCAGGAAGGACTCCGTCCCCTTCCCGGGATGGAGTGGCGATCCCTGGTAACGTAGCGGTTCCTAACAATTGTCTAAGGCGCTTTCAATCCAGGGGATCTGTTTTTGGTGTCCCTAGTATTGGGTAAATTATTACGTCGATGTCATTTTCAGAGGATTGCATCGGATCATCGCCGTTCCGGGGTTTTTTATCCCCCGTCTTTTTCTTGGTATCAACCAGGTTCCTAAGTCACAGTACCACGGTTCTTGCGCACGTACTATGTCGTACGTACGTTGTAATACTGCGGTGTCATACCAGGTACACCACGCACGTACTTCCTGGACAATAGGTTCGAGGTCAATAGGCAATCGATAGGATCCTATTCCAATAGGAGGCCTATTGTTGCTTGTGATATGTACCGATTGGCACTATTTGAATCCTATTGTGGCCGACAATGGGTATCGATCGGCACGTTCATCGACCTACTGCTGAGTCAATATTGTATCGACATGTAAATGTCAAAACCTATTGCTGAAACAAATACTTATCGATAGGCATTTCCAGAACGGTATTGTTCGGGCTATATGCTATTAGGGCTGAGGGGCGAAAACCTATTGTTTCGGACGACAGGTATCGATAGACCTTTCACCAAACCTGTTGTTTGGGACGATACGTATCGATAGACCTTTCACCAAAGCTACTGTTTCGGACGATAGGTATCGATAGACATTTCACCATTCAATTGTTTCGGGCGATAGGTATCGACACGTAGACCTTTCGCCATTCTATTATTTCGGTGTTGGAGAGCAAGGCGCTCGAATACAGCCTGTTTCAGTACAATCAACTCCAGTTCGCCATCCATCATCCACGCCGCACTCCCCTCCAGCACAGCGGAGAGTCTCCGGATTCGGCGCTGTCTGCCCTAGTTGTGACCTTCGAAGCTTCAGGTAGATGTTCTCAGCAGCAAGGTGATGATTACTATTTGCGCATGTTCGATGTGAAGCTCAAGCCTTCCGTGTTCTAGAGCAACCTGTTTGTGTGCTGTTCAGGTCTTTCTTATACCCTGGATAATACCCTATTGAATAGGCTATTGGGCCAACAATAGGTCGAAATTTGTGACGATCGATACCTATCGCGGGCACAATCGCTTGGGGTCGGGGTCTATCGATAGGTATTGTAAGCCACAATAGGGTTAGGGCAGTGGCCACAATAGCCTGTTGTCCCGACCGATATGCTTGCGAACGTGTCCATCGATAGGTATCTTGGGCACCAATATAATTTGAAAATTATTCCCAACAGGCTATCGTTCGAACAATACCTTTTTATCGCCACCAATCAACACCTATTGGTTAAAGCGATATGTGT
>JAYJME010000882.1:0-18959 GCA_036873775.1 Costaria costata | reverse complement strand
CCGGGATTTGGAGTTACTGACGTCAGGAAGCTCACTCTAAGGGTCCAACGTAAGAACGAGGAGGTAGCAGGTGAGTCTTAGCCGGGTTGCCAGGACAGCTGCCGCAACATTAATAGTACGGGGGAAGATGGTAAAAAAAAATATTAATGATTTCATAACATGGTGTGCAAAAATCGGGACATTACGTTTGTTTTTTGCCCGTTCTGGATTATGAATACTATGCCCTCCCGCAATAGTCTAATACCATACTTAGCCCATATAAAAAGGAGTACCACATCGGAGGCGTGTATAAGATGGGGGTAGGGTCTTGAGGTCAGCGGGTCACGTGTGACAGTCCGTGAAAGGTGGAAGAAAGCCGAGTCGGCAATTTATAATGTCAATCGACCGCGTAAGTTAAAATAAAGCACGGCATTCTGGGTGACACCTGCAGCAGCATGCACCGATGAGCACCGAAAAGCAGAAACCCCCCACGACCAAGCCCAAGGACTAAGGCCAGGGCCTCGGCTTGTACTATGATATTCATAAAAAGTAAAAAGACACCTCAGCTGTGAGATCGTTTTTTTACAGAAAACTTATCTTGGCAAGCTTGGTGTGCAATACGCTACGGGGTGTGTGTAGGTTTTACTGTGGGTATATACTTAGTATATATATACCAGTGACAAAATCTCCCCCTTTGATGTTCGCGCACGTACACTTTCATAATAAACCGTACGTATGATATGATATACCGTATGCGCCGCCGGAACAAGGCGGCGACTCCTACGGTAACAGCAGCACACACTAACCTGCAACAAATCTGCCACAACTACTGCGGGCATGAAAGAAGCGGTACCGACCGGCAAGCCGCGACTCGACTCGACTCGACTCGCCTGGACGCCGCTAAAGACGAAAGCGAAACCGCTACCCGCGGCAACAATCCCTTCCCTGTCGAAGAAGATGCCATCGGCCACTCGGCCTGTCTTCTGGATGCCAGCGGCGTACCCTATCATGTTGACGAGCAAGAGGGCCATCACGTTCGACGTCGCACCAAGCGCCTGCACCATCCTGTCAATAAAAAAACAGCTCCGAGTTTAAAGTTCGTTTCGCAGAGAACGTGGAGGTGGACGCGTGATGATCCCGTCCCGGGGGTACATATTGGCACCTACTGGCACCTACTGGCGCCTATTGGCACCTATTGGCACCTATTGTCACATATTGGCACCTGTTGACACCTTTTGGCACCTATTGGCACCAATTGACACCAATTGGCACTTATTGTCACATATTGGCACCTCTTGACACCTAATGGCACCTATTGGCACCTACTGATCCATATTAGCACATGCTGCCGCCTAGTTTGTCACTTGTGCCACATATTGCCAAATAAAATAAAGCCTTCAATCGTGGCCGTAACCGGTAATACCACAGCAGTTGTTGCTGTTCTTGTTGAACTAGCTGGATGTCATAGGTAGGTGTCATAATTTAGTCCGTTATCACCAAAATGCACAAGGAGTCTAACGGAAGCGAGGAAAACAATCCCAAAGAATATCAGTGGGGGTCTCAGCATGACAGCCGGTTCTAGTGGTGTACGTTACGCCAAGTGTTGACGCATGGTACAAGAGTCGGAGGTCGGAACGCTCGAGAGGCGTTCTCGGCAAAAGGCAAGTGTACAGGTGCGCAACAATAGCACAAAACATGTAGCATAGAGGGGAAGGACTGTCCTTCCTTAGCCGTAGGACGAGAACGGCTCTTTGAGCGTACGGTTCTTTAAGCGAACGGCGCGTCGGGCCGACGGCATCGTTACGCTTGAGATTTAGCGTGCGCACGAGAACGCAAAAAATAAAAATAAAACGCTGAACAATCACTGTCCATGCACCAAAAGAAATCGTGCCTTTTGAGCAGCACGAGTGAGAAGGTCCGTGGGGCAAACGGAAGAAAACGCGAAAAACAACGTGAAACGATAACACAAAACAGGCACCATTAACAAAGAACAAAAACAGGCAACATGAAAAGGCAACATATAAAGGCGCCAAAACAAAGCACAGCGAACCTGTTTGCCAGCGGGTAAACACAGAACAAATATACAACATACGACAACTACCAAAAGAGGCAAACACAACGGACCTGTTTGCCAGCGGGTTGGCCCGACAACCCTCGAGAGCATCGCTCCGTCGGTAGAGCCCCTTCATCACCGCCTCCAACACGAAAAACACTCCATTCAGGAGTCCCCACATGAACAGCTTGGGTTCGACGTCGTGCCAAAAGGAGACGAAGGCGAATACCACGAACACGTTCCAACGCCTGCCAGGCTTGGACCCCCCAAGGGGCACGTATATGTATCGCACGAGCCACTTGTTGAAGCTGCAATGCCACCCTTTCCAGAATCCTACCACGGAGTAGTTGTTGGTCATGCATTTCTGCACGTGCCCACAAGCGATGCCCGTCAAGCGTCAAGCGTCGCAACCACGCGGAAAAGGGCACGGGTTAGCAATGCCACAGCAACACACAGCACAGCGCACCAAGACGCTGCACACACCACAACGCAGAGCAGCACAGCAAGGCACACCACAGAACAGCATAGCGCAGCCTACTGCAGCACAGCACTATCACAGGACAGCAAGGCACACCACAGCATAGCACAGCGCAGCGCAGCACAACACCATGCGGCACAGTACAACTTTGACGCGTCTTGCGACGAGCGTGGCGCCACCACCATAACAGAGCGCTGCGCTCTTCGGTCACGGCGAGGTTGGGGCTAAACAGCACGAGCTGGTGACGACCGAAGGGGGGCATGGCTCTTGTGGACGCTGGGTCAACGCGAGGGTAGGTGAGACGCATGGCACGGTAGCGGTGTGATGATATGATAGCGCATAATAGACAGTTCCTCAAGCGAGGAGCCAGAGAGAAAGTACTATAGCCGACTTCGAGAAAATAAACGAAACGGCAACCCGGTGAGCTATGTGTGGCCTAGCTGGTGCACTAAAAATATGATCTTGGGCAGTTTTTCGATTGAGAAACCTCATCCGTCAGAAACCCCGTTTATGGTAGCATACTGTACCGCTAAAAAGTGCTATAAGGCTATCCCTGTCGTACTGTAGCACGTTTAGGGCACTGGTACAGTATAGGGTACTGGTATATGGGGTACTGGTGCAGGGTGGTGGTATAGGGGTACCACGCTACCGCTCGGCGGCTGCAACAAGCAGCGGACAAAGCCGTGTGCCCGCCATGGTGAGATCCTGCAGTCACACAAAACACTATTAACAGTGTTTGTACAAAACTTCTACAACAGTACTATTACGGAGGACCACAGTTAATAGGACCTACTGTAGACACAATAGGACCTACTGTAGACACCAAAACCTATATATGTTCCAAAATTTTCAAACAATATTTGGTCGATAGTTAATAGGACCTACTGCAGACACAATAGAACCTACTGTAGACACCAAAAACAATATATTTCCCTATTTTTGCTAACAGTATTTGGTCCTATTTACTATGGTCCCCCGTAATACAACAGTACTACAACTCTCTCGACAACCCACACCAACAGTACTACAACGCAGCCAACTTACATGACTTACGCCAATCCATTTTCGAGATCATTTTGCGCCACAGTACAGCACGGCACAGTAGAATACTCATGGGACTCACCATCATATTTTCAGGAGGTTCCACACCGTCACAAAGTGCCCAGAACCTGAAGACTCTCCAGATGACCAAGAACTTGAGCCACATGATGAGCAAGATGGTGTACACGAACAGAGCCAGAATTCCAGGACTGAAACTGTCGGGGTAGCGATAGCGTTTCAGTCGAGGCCGACACAAATGAAAGAGGGCACGGGGAGGGGTTAGGGCCCGAGTCGCATAAATCCTGTTAGAAATCCTGTTAAACTCTTTGGGGTCCAGGTGCAGCGACAAACAAACAAACAATCGATACACTGTCAACTGTACAGTGTGAGGGCACAGCAGAACCAACGGTATCGTAGCATACTGCGCGTGTGTTGTGTGTGCTGTAGTGCGGACACCAAGTGCATCATCCCCGAGCTCAGTAGCCAGCGTTGATGGGCATGGGCGATGCTGCTGTAAGCGTCGCCTAGTTCCGTCACTTTTCCCCTCAGAAGCCTCAGAAGCCCCAAAGGGATTACTATTTTCGTATCTACCCCTCCACATTTCAATTATACAACTTCATCAACGCCGAATCATGAATACTGGTACTGCCGAAACGGTTGTCCGTCAAGGGTCTATACGTGGAAAGGAGGCAACGATGTAAACGGTCAAGTATACACTACACTCTACAATTACGTAATACTACCAGCAAATCATACAGTATCGCTCTCTGGAATCGAAAGCGTCCTGCCGGTAATTGAGGGAAGCGAGCAAGCCAGGCCCTGAAGCGCGCGACAATGCCTTGCAACTTGACGACTTGGCCGACTTGTGACTGACTCACTTGAGCGTCCCGGAGCGTGCGAGTGCGAAGACCGGTAGGTGGTGCACGCCCCACTCCAGTAGCAGCAGCGCAAACGCGATTCTGGACAGATAGAACGTCATACGTCCCCACCCGTAGGACCTTTGTGGACAGGCCATCTGCAGGGGAGGGGAAGGGGAGGGGAAGGGGGGGGGTTCATTATGTCGGCAGGCAAACGAAGAAGCTTTGTGACGAAGAGAAGTTATGTGATTATGTCATGTCCAGAAGGTATGTGGCACACGAGTTATTTGGCACAACGGGTGTACGCCCGTACGAACGCGGCCAGAGGTCCAGAGAGAGGGTACGGGGGCATGCGGGGTACTGTACTATACCAGGTAAGCTGCTTTGTGCCACGATATCGCTTCTTGTTGTGTGCCGTAACCGCAACTCGCGGGGCACCAATCGCCAGACAGCAATGTAGCAGCAGCAGCAGCAGCAGCAGCAGGGCGCCATCACCAGCACCACTGCCATTGCCAGCATCAGCACCGTGTGGGTAGAGGCAAGTATCGACCAACTGCATCGAACTCCTGTGGCACCAAGCGCTTCCTTATCCGGCGGCCACAACTGCAGTCCATAAATGGAAGAGTACATGCCGTGCTATTGCTTCTCACAGGTGTTCCTCCTGCTCCACTACCAGCGGCACTACCCACATTATTGCCACTTCAAAAGTACTACGCCAGTAGTCGGGTACTGCAACATAATAGCCCCCCAGGTCACCCACATACGCTATACCTGGTGCATGAGTACCATTAAGTCGTACAGAAAAAACATATATATATCGCCACATCCTGTCGGTGATACTACTGTATATACATTATGGCAGCGAAAACCCCGATGTGACAGTTATTTTCACAGAGTCTATTGGTCACGCTATCGGCCAGGCTTTTAGCCGCACTACTGCTGAGGCTATTGATCAGGCTCTAGGTCAGAATTATTGGCCAGACTAACGGCCATGTTCGTAGTCGTTCTATTGGTCAGGATAATGATCAGGCAAAAGGCCGGGCTATTGGCCAGGCTATTGGCGGGGCTTTTGATCAGGATATTAGTCAAGCTATGTGTCAGGCTATTGGCCGGTCCCAGGACCGCAGTGCCACCGCTGTAACCACGTGCGTGCTTTGGCAGGTGCCAGGTATTGTGGTATGGTGGTGAAGTGGTGTAGTGGGGGCGTATTACACCAGGGGTAACACAAACACAGACCCTGGGATGAATTTCCGAGTCTATTTTCTCCAAACCAAGCCTAAGGCCAATTCTTGCACAGTGTTTTTTCTCAGTCGAAAAGGACCCTTTTCGACTGAAGGTTTTTTCGACTGGATGGTTCTGGGCCTCTTTCTTATCGTCAGTCGAGTCGACTTTGTAGTTTGTGCTCTTTCTGAAGGCGGTTGGTGTGAGGGAGTACTGCTGTATGACAGTCAAAAGTCGGCTGGTGCGTGCGTTTTTGACGAGCAACGCGTGCTTCACGCGCGACGAACCCTCGACCAAGCATGGTGGTGGCGTAGGACTTAGCCGAAAGCCACCAAAGCTACGTTGCACTCAGCCGAGAGCCGTCAAAGCTACAGCAAGCTTAGCCGTTGTTGTTCGAAACATGTACCAGGTACAGTATTCGATATCGCGTGCTGCTGCCATCGTATGATACTTGCTGCTAGCGGACGGAGCTAGGAATGCGCCACGCTGACTTGCGGCGAGATGCAGCAGCAGTGACAGCAGCCAAGCCAGGGTCGGTACTGCTGTACCTGGTAGGATACTGCTGTGTGGTACTGTACCTGGTTGATGTGCGTGTGGGCATGTCTGTGTTTTTTTGTGGTGGGACGAGTGATGCGATGGATCAAACACGTTTTCGACTGAGAAATCCGACTGAGATTCTCAGGCCATTTCTTACACAGTCCTTTTTCTCAGTCGAAAAGGGCCCTTTTCGACTGAAGCCCAAATCGGCTTTCTTATACAGTCGAAAAAGCCCCTTTTCGACTGAGAAAAAAGCGACTGAGAAATCCGACTTGGCATATCCAGTCGAAAAAAGTCCTCGATTCGACTGAGGATCTCAGTCGGAATTCTCAGTCGAAAACGTGTTTGATCCATCGCATCGCTCATCCCACCACAAAAATACACACACATGCCCACACACACATCAACCAGGTACCACACAGCAGTATCCTATGATACAGCAGCGCCGACACTGGCTTGGCTGCTGTCACTGCTGCTGCATCTCGCCGCAAGTCAGCGTGGCACATTCCTCGCTCCGCCCGCCAGAAGCTTGTATCGTACGATGACAGCAGCGCGCGGTATCGATGACATTTTGCCAAAGCAGCTCTCGGCTGAGTGCACCGCCACGAACGTAGCTTTGGCCGATTTAGACTTAGTCCAACGCCATCAACCCGCTTGGGCGAGGTTGCGTCGCGCGTGAAGCACGCGTTACTCGCGAAGAACGCACGAAGCACATACTCGTATAGCTTCCAAGCGATTTTTGACTGCCACACATCAGTGTACCTCCCTCACACCAACCGCCTCCAGAAAGGGCACAAAACTGTGAAATCGACTCGACTGACGATAAGAAAGAGGCCCAGAACCCATCCAGTCGAAAAAAAAACTTCAGTCGCCCTTTTCGACTACTCGTACTCGTAAGAAAAAGGACTGCTGTGTAATAAAATCGATCGTACGCTGCTCCCACGCTCACACAGCTCTCACAACTCATCACACCATTTGGGCGCCGTTTCCGATTACAACATCTATGGAATAACTTTTATAACGACCTGCAACGCGCACGGTGCGTTGCTCGGCTTCTCGAGAATATCCCGTGGCTTCTGTTGGCGACGATTGTACTGCAAATGTACAACAGCAGTACTAACGCAGCTGGAGTCCCCGTCAATCGTCAATTTCAAGCAAACTTCGTACCAGGTATCATATGTAGCTTTGTTGGGTGTGCAAGAAAGTTGGATAAAGTGATAGCATGCCTTGAGCTTTAGACGAGCCATAGTTAGTTGGAATCGATATGAGCGCAATCAACACACACTTCTACCTATCTAGTTACGTATCACCAACTTATTTCGACTTCTGACCTGTAACAGCAGTGCCTGGCTGGGAGTCTTTGTGGCTGTGATTTTTGCGTTTTGGCTGCTGTGGCGATCTCCATCTTCTCCTACTGAAACAAGCAACCGAAACCACTTGCAACTCCCAGAAGGTGATATGTTGCTGCTTGCGTTCACGCAGTGAACGGTGAGCGGCTTGAAGCCACGAGGACGGCATCTATGGTGCACTCTGTCGCTGCACCTTGGATACCCATGCTGAACCGACATGGTAGGAGAAGGGGGCGTGTGGTGCCCACACGAGATCGTCACACGCAACTTTTTGTGACGCTCATGTTGACACGCTGCTTGCTGACAAGCTGTTTCCTCCCAACCGCATCGCACCTGCCGAGCTGTCAAGTCCGAACTCCGCGAAAGGTGTGAGGTGTTGTTGTTGAGGTCAAGATGTTTTTTATCTTTCAGCTATCCCTAGAGTGTTTACGTAGTGATCGAGTTAGGAATGCCATTGCGTCCGTGCGATCGATGTGAGCTCCAAATGTCGATCTCAATTTAGTTATTATTTATCATGCTCACAGTCCCGTGGTCACGTTGTGCAGATAATACACTCGTACATACTCTGTGCCGGAGGTACACATGGGCTACGAGTACCAGTACAGAGTACGCGACATGTGTTCAGATTTTACAGCTAAGCATTTGTGCTCAGCGAGGAATGCCACTCTAAATCCTATATAATAGCTTTTACGAACCTACGTTCAACGCTGGGATCACAATAAGCCGCGAGCCTTAGCCAAAATAGGAGTTTCGCGTACTGTATACCAGGTATTATACTAGAAATTAAAAACGACAGCTGTGAGAGATCGAGGATATCGTCGAAACTCATATTTGCAAGCTGCGTGGGATACTTCGATCGCGCGTGCTACTCGTATGGGTTTTGAGGGGAACAAAATCTGACTGCTGTAGAATTTAGGGTGTGTGCATATACACGATATACTCCCTGAAGGTGTTGCAGGTTAGCCCATAGGTACACATCTTACACATAATATCTTGTACATGGTACAGCAGGGTACCGTAGTACCAGTCATCATCGTACAGCAAGTACGAGGTATGACACAAAGTAGCATGAAACATCATTCGTACCGGTAGATGTGACTGTTGCATATTATACCTCAAATGATGAACGGTCGGTACTTGTGGACACTATCCCAGTACCCCGGGTAGAGGGAGCTCTACTGCTGTACACAGCACGTATCATAGCACCTGCATTTTGTATACCCTCAACTAGCAGCAGCAGAGCAAAAGACGACTCTGTCCACTGGCCGGATTCATAAATACTGATATTTCACCTGCACCGTTCACTTGTATCTGAAGCAGGCAATTCCGAGCCAGCCCGCCTCAGTGGAGCTGAGTGAGGCAGAATCGGAGACTTCATCGACGGTGGTAAGTTAGCCACCGCCGCGGTGTATTCCCTCATTTGGTGTATGGTTAGCTCCGTGATCCACGAGTCCGCAGTGAGTACACCAGCTCATATTGACATACCTGGTACCTGTTGTGTTACGCCAACGGGGAATTGCCACGCACACGTGGAACTCTCGCACACAAGACATAAGTATCAATAGCGTCATCTTCCGACTTTTGAGCTATCATTTCGTCATTTCTGCTTCAGGTACCCGAACTGTCTGAAGTTGCTCCAACTACAACGAGCAAGGGAGGGCAGTGGTCCGCGTCGCCCTCCGAGATTGACAGACGACGAAACTTCGCCATCATCTCTCATCCCGACGCCGGGAAAACAACTCTGACGGAAAAGCTTCTCCTCTACGGTGGTGCTATCCAGGAGGTGCGTGCGAGCCGGGCCACCTTCCGTAGCCGATACGTACAGTAGTTGACCAATGTACGCAGCAGTTGCCGTTAGGATTTGAACTATAGTTCTACTGCTGTTGTTGTAGTGTGACGATGTGATCACGTTTTCGGCGACGCCACGCAATCGGCCATGAACACCCCAGGCGCTTGAGGGTGGCAACCCGGCACTATGGTCTGTGGACGACACCAGCGGGTGGCTTGCTTGCGGAAACAACGACGATACCGATACTGCTGTACTTTGCATTCACCATGTGCGAGTGGCGCTCGTCGGGCGCACAGTTGTCTCGTTCCGCCTACGGAGCCAATAGTCCTGATGACGCGATCATGATATGGCGTACGCTGACTGTGCGTCTCATGGTATTGCACTGGCGTTTTTTTGTTTTTTGTTCCAACTTTTTCAACATGCTCGATGTTGTAACAGGCAGGAGCGGTGCGATCACGCGCCGACCAGCGTAAGGCAACCTCTGACTGGATGGAGCTAGAAAAGCAAAGGGGCATCTCCATCACATCTACAGTGTTGTCTTTTGAGTACAACGGGAATCACATCAACCTACTTGATACGCCTGGTCACCAGGTGAGTTAGCTACTTTGATGCGGGAAGATATGTTGGCTTCATGAGTTCAGACGGAGATATGTAAGGCTTGCGCGAATTGATTTACCCTGGACCTACACGAGTTGATGTACGCTGCGCCTCAAGAGAACGAACCCGTGGACGTGTTAAGTACTCACTTTGGCTTATGGCGTTTCCTCGTGTATATTGCAGAACAGCAGTACTACGTGGCCGCAGCCAGTTGCGCAAGCTCTCGCGTCTTCCTCAATGTGCCCGATTTCTCGCCTTTACAGGATTTTTCCGAGGACACGTACCGCACCCTGGCTGCCGCTGATAATGCGGTGATGCTTGTGGACGCAGCTAAGGGGCTTGAGCCGCAAACGCGCAAATTGTTCGAGGTAAGGAACAAGACAGCGCGTTGCCTTATCGCAAATTGTTATGTGAAGGCTACGAAGCGCCGACGACATTTCTTCATTGTACCAATCTTTCGAGTGTTTTCGTCGCATGCGTATCTTCCACACTCGCTGCCTGCGGTTGCCGGGGCATATTTTGATTATGTTGTGCCTCACGGGCTGTTCACTCGGTTAGGTCTGCAAACTGAGGGAACTTCCTATCTTCACGTTCGTCAACAAGATGGACCGGCCCTCGCTCGGCCCTTTCGAGCTACTGGACCAAATCGAGCGCGAGTTCGGTATGCGTATGGCCCCCGTGCTGTGGCCGATCGGAGATGGAGATCAATTTCAGGTAAATGATACTCAAAACATTTTCGTGTGAAAAGGCACTCTTGTTAAGGTGCGAAGCCAGGATCGGAAAGGGCAAAGCTGACTTGTTTTTCGCTGCATTTCCGGCTTTGAGTACTTCAATATGGCACGTTTCAACGCAGCACAACGCGTAAGCTCGGCCATGAATATCCCGTGGTCCTGCCACCGATGCTCATCTACGTGTATAGCATGGAAAAAATTGCATATGTGCCCCGTACAGTTGTCATGTGCATGTTGAACCTTAAACCACGTGGCCTGTTTGAACGGTAATGCTTGCTTGCCCCCCACTGCTTGGTTCGCGCTTCGTGCAGGGAGTGTTAGAACGCGAAACAAAGACCGTGCACCTGTTTGAACGGGCTGGCCGCACGGCGAAGGCGACGGATGTGGCTGCCCTCAAGCTGGACGACCCGCTGCTTCCTGAGCTGATCACAGAAGAATTCTACGACCAGCTCCTGGAAGATGTGGAGATGCTCGACGAGTGAGGGATGGCGCATGTCCACCAAGGCCATTCTGAAGCCTCCGCGTTGGAGTTGTGTTTGCCAATAGACTATTTTGCGCAAGAACACGCCTAACCTAGTGGAAATTATCGTTTGCTGCAAATTTCGCTGTCGCGTCTTCTCATCCTCAACTGATTCGTTCGACGCCGCTCTTGTCGCTTTTTATTCTGGGCACTGGCAGGCTCGTGGAGCCTTTGGACATGGAGCGTGTTCTTACCGGCGAACAAAGTCCCATGTTTTTCGGGTCAGCCATGACCAACTTTGGTGTCGAGCTTTTCCTGAAGCGTTTCCTCACGATCGGGCAGAAACCTGCATCCCGGCGAATGGGGGTGAGCTTCAGGATTATGGATTGCATCCCTCGTGTAGATCTATCCTAAGGACCAGAAGTGCGGGATGTCGATTGAGAACATGGTTGACGTCTACAGGCTGGTTCAGGCAAGAACCCCCAAATTCCTTCAGAATCCAATGTCCACGCCGTTTTTGAGAGTTAGACCCTGATTTTTTGCACACGTGTTCAATGTTTCCCTGCCAAACTTTTAACGGATGGGGTTTTTTATTTATTCGCCAGATGTTTCGGGGTTTTTGTTTTGGGAAATTTAGATCTTAAGGGATCCCAATTTCCGGCGGAAAAAATAAATAAACCATTCGTCAAGCGTTCGGCAGGGGCACATTGAACACGTGTGCAAAAAGTCAGGGTCGATCTCTCTCGAAAACGGTGTGGACATGGACTTTTATGCGGTAAACGTGCAAAATTACGGCTCCGCCTGGTATTCACTTGGTTTCAATATAGATTCGATTTTGGGCGTAAAATACGACTCAATATTAGTCCTACGCAGTCAGTTCTTCGAAAATTTGCGTGAAACTTTGTGCAAACATGCACCTGGAAGCGACTCGTCAAGAAAAAAAATGGGATATTTGTTTTCTTCCCAAGGAAACGCGTTACTGTTATTGATCTCTTTAAAGGCCTGTGATTGGTCCGGACACATTTTCGGCGCTAGCGCCAGTCCTAGGTCCTTAACCAAAAAAAAACTGGCTATGTCACCCTCTTCCAGCATTCATGGCGGTCATTCCAAATATGTGACATTCGAGTAGATATTGCGATTGGTATTCGTGGTTGACAAATTTTGGGGTTTCTTGCCTGAATCAGCCTGCATGCGTCGGCTTTTCGTTCAGTGGACACATGCACTCAGCTCGTGATATATGTCCATACATCCCGCCCCTTTCGTGCATGGGGGCGCGTGGCCCTGGTGTACTTTCTCAGGGGCGACCAGGGGCCGTCACTTATGGCACACCGGTATATGTTTTACACCAGCGCTGTCGACCGTTGCACTTGTGCTGGACTTGCAGACCTCTTCAATTACTCCTAACTACAACGAGTTCACGGGCTTCGTGTTCAAGCTCCAGGCTAACTTGGATCCTCGCCACCGGGACCGTTTAGCTTACATTCGGGTGGTTTCGGGTCGCTACGAAAAGGGCATGAAGGTAAAATGTTATTTACGCCGCGTATAGGCCGTCTTGCCAACAAGCGTTTGGTCTGCAGTTGACTCATAATTGTGTCCCCCTTCTTAGGCTGCAAGCCACAACAAGACACTATTTCACTTGTTGAATGCGTACACGCGCTGGCATATTTTCGCCTTTCCTTTCTGCCACACCCCAGGTGCAACACAGCCGTATGAAGGGGAAGCAAGTTACTCTGGCACACGCGCAACAGCTGTTCGCACAGGAACGGGAAACCGTACTTGTGAGTTTTTCGCCGGCAAAACAAAACACCGCACGTGCTGTACTGAACCATGAATTGATCTTTGTGCAGTTTAAAATTGAAGGTTTGCGTGCTCCTCATCCACTTGGTCTGCGGGTACTGGAATGGGCACGTTACTGAATCTTCCACGGTTGTTATTCATATAATAAGAAAAAGTTATTGTGGCAGTGGCAACAGTGTGTCCATCAGGATCACGACTTGTTGTCATCCGCGTTGTTGTCACACTTCGTTGCCTGTATTATAACCCCTCGATAATGCTCTATTCGATCGGGCAGGCGGCTTACCCAGGCGATGTCATCGGCATCAACAACCCGGGCCACTTCGCAATCGGCGACACCATTTTTACGGGGAGTAACAAAGTGCGGTTCCCTGGGATACCGTCCTTTAGCCCGGAGTGCTTCGCCTACATGCGAAATCCGAACCCCAGCAAGTACAAAAACTACCGAAAAGGGTTAGATCAGGTGAACGATCGAAACGTGTTATTATCTGTTTACGCTAGTGAAATGGGCGCTACCGTGTGCTTTCGTTGCTGTTGTGCTTTATTTTGGCTGGTACAATGTCAGTTCGCGGATTTCGCAGTCGCGTGTACAACGCCTTTCTGTCGCTAAACACGTTCATTCGCGACTCGCCGTGCAGCTGCTCGACGAAGGCGCGGTGCAGATGCTGCGGGAGCGGTCGGATGATGGGAACGGCAACCCGATCTTAGCAGCAGTGGGTACTCTCCAGTTCGACGGTGAGCATGCATGCAGTGGACATGGGCCCGGAGCGCCTGTGCCTGTTCTAGGTTGGAGTTTGACTCTCGCTCGTGGCGCTTGACAACGTGATCGATTTGACCCTTGCGTACGGGTGCCCTCTACACATAACAGCTTGTTCTTTGACTGAGCTTGCGACCTACTTTCTTCGCGTGGGCTTCATAGTCGTGTGCATGCATTTTGACGTGTCGACTGAATATGGTCGTGTACGAGTAGAAGTGCGCCGATGCCACTCTAAAGTTGAACTATTGCATTCCTTGCCGATTTCCTTCGTCCACTGCAGTGGTACAGCACCGGATGAAATCCGAGTATGGTGTCGACACCATCCTTGAACCATTAGCTGGATACAACACGGCACGCTGGGCCGAGGGAGGCTGGGATACCATCGACACGGCCACGGTAAATATATGCTGTTCTCCTTTCGGGTAACGGGTTCGCGCAGCAATCGCGGGCGAATGCAGTGGCAAGTCAGATGATGATCGGGGGTTAGAACATGGAACAAGCAGCACCGTAACATGTTTTAGGGCGACAGCTATTAATAGGGGCCTTGCACGGGCGACGATGCCTCTAGGCGGAATTGAAGGCGATTATGCAACAGTCATCGATTTATCACTCTCGCCGGCCCTACGCCGCTTGTACGCCACGGTATGATAGAGGTAAAGAAAGCTTGGGTGAAACCACCGACCCCAGTCCAGTTCCATTGAAAAGTACAAGAAAGCAAGAAGTATAGGTAGGCCCACCGGCTAGGGAAGGAGGCCCCATCTAGTCCTGTACCAGGTACTTTAAATGATCGGTGCAGGCGCAGAATAATACTACAGTAAAATCGAAATTTACGAAACTACGAGCCAGGTAGCAATAAATTCAGACCACCCTACCCCCCCTACATCCTGGCTAGTTTCGGTGACGTTCCAGGATTTCTGCCGCGCTGCGCAATCAGCGCGGAGGTATGTCCCGGGCGAGACCCTCCTGCCTCAAGGCAGGGGGGCTCATATAATCCAAGATACTTACTGTAAATGATCGGTGCAGGCGCAAAGTAATACAACTACAGTAACTTAGCTAATTTTTCCGCTAGAAAGCTTGTTTTGAATGGCGTCGCAGGCGCGTCTTCAGCGATTTCAAGACGCTACACGTCGAACGATCAAAGGCAATGTATTACCCATTTTTTTCAATCGATGCTTTGTGCTGTAGGACAGGAACTCTACTTCAGTACATTTTTGGAAGTGCCGCGATGCACCATATAACCTTGAAATCTGGGCATGACCGCTGCCTTTCGTATGTATGGCTGTTCCCATTCGGCGTCGTGCTGCCCTGCAGAAAGCTGGGAAACTGTTCGGCATATTTGCCGCTCAGGACAAGTTCGGGCGTCCTGTGCTCCTGTTCCGGAACGAATGGAAGCTCGCAAATGTGCAGGGAGAGCTCCCGGAACTTGAGCTTGTACCGTGGTCAAGACCGCCCGATATTGAATAGACTCCGCAGTGCTTAGCTGAATTTATCATATGCTGTCGCCATCACACGCGTTTTCTACGCACGTATTGTGCGCCTACGACCCTGCTTGGACAAAGGTCTCAGGAAACATAGTAAGATTCGCGAACGGTGCTCAAGAGCGTCGCCCTGATATTCCAGCGTGTGTAGGCTTCCACTGCTCGACTGTCGCTTTTGGATGCTTGTGGATGCTCGCTGTCTGAATGTTTGCACCCACGGGACTTTTTTAGCGTCTTTTTAAATAGAACATGCCATGCGCTATTGATTGACGTCCAGCGACCCACCACGCTTTACCAATCACCCAACACAAATAATAATCTTGCGGAAATGGCCGAATATGAGTATTTTGCGCGAGGATGGCCAAGCTACATGAAGGCGAGGTGTAATATGGGCGTATGGGGTGGGAGAGCAACACCCTCAGGCACCTTTTTTTTTGCCAAGTGCGAGCGAAGATGAGCCGCGAAAGTATACATAACAGGGGGCCATTGTTAACCGTATCTGGCGTCACCCCTTGAACGTTCGGGATGACGACTTGTAGCCGATCGTCTTCAAACCTGTTCACTCGTCGTGTCTCAAATTAATGTCCATGCACAAGAGCTACAGTACAAGACACCTAATAAGAAACAGGAAAGAAGGTCCAGCCTGGATTTCTTATTGGAGAATGAGTGCGTTCTACACTAACTTCAGTATAACGGCTCCCGAATTTCTTATTTCCCTGTAAATCTCAGCCCGCCTTTCTTGTTGCTCGTTTTCTTAATAGGTGTCTTGTACTACTGTATACCACACCAAACAAGCTCAGCTACGTAGGCTGTACGAAAATCGTACCCTGTATTCCGGATGAAGATATTATCCCAATACTGTCGAGCTGACCGAGCCTCTCCACGGCAAAGAAAAACGCGATGCAGAAAAAACTTCGACACCCTGCCACTACGTCGTACTACAGGTCTATGAGCACTATATAGCCATAGTTTACACCTTCACGAATTCGCCACCAGGTACTCGTACTATCTTAGCAACCGGGATATGCTACCCTCGGGACTGAATTTTTTCTAAAAGGTGCTGGATGGTGTGCTTCATAACCGGTTGCCCCCCCCTGGTGCGTTTGGACAACAAAGCGTGCTGCTTTCTCCTTTTCTTAGCCCGATCTTCCTTGTCTGCTTTTTGCTTCTCTCGCTCACGGTGTTTGTCCTCCGCCTCCTGCTTTCGTTGGTCAGCTGTCGCCTGCGGAACGGCAATTGCAGTCACAGAAAAATCACAAGAATCACCCCCTGGCTACCCCTCCAACATGAAAACAGCATTATCAACTACTAAATACACGGTTGAGCGTATAACTAACTGCTGCTTGCGCCATCAGCTAGGGAGCTCTGTGCATCGATGGCAGCAGCACGCCGATGACACAGCAGTACCCGTATTGACCAAGAAGAAAACAAACATGCCGGCTCTGTACCTCTAGAACATAAAGAGCTTCATAGAGCTCTGTTGAAGCTTGGAGCTAGTAGATACTGCAAATACTCGAAGGCCTGATTGATCGCTCGCTGCCGGTAAATGTCCCCGAGAAAGAATGTACAAAATATTGTCAAACCGGCCATCAATTTAACACAGGTACTCAACAATGGCGTCTTGATTTGAACGCTATACATGTGTAACCCCGTGTAGGACGTTCAGTGATGATTGCAATTTACCTTCGCCTCTTTGAATGGGTCTGGTCGATGCTCCCGTCTTATCTTCCCCGACTTGGCATTAGATGTCTCCAATGCTTTGTGTTCCCGCGCTCCCTCCTCGTGGCCGTCTCGTCTAGGCCTTCGCACCCCACCTTCTGCCCCCTTCTTCTGTTTATTCCGGACTATGGGGGCTGATGATCCTGACCCGGCCTCATTCTCTGATTGAAGACTGGTGTCAACTTCCGCGGTTTCGATGTGGACGGGTGGCTGGGCACTGAGTCCTCCAGTGGCCGCGTCCTTCCGCAAGAGTTTGGCGTATTGTCGCTTGAGCTGCGCCTTCTCGAAAAGCTTCCGCTTATTTACTGGTACGGTGGGGTACGCGAGAAAAAACGAAAAAACGAGTGTTGCTGCTCATCATCATCCGCATTACGAGAATTAAAAGCTCATTGCTTTTGCCTCAATGCCATACTAGGTACTTCGTATCAGTGGTTAGGAAAACACCCACCTGGAGAACATCAAGGAGTCTTCCTGCTGCCTACTGCCTACTGCTCTTCGTCTTGGTAGCAAGCAAGACTCAGTCGGCAACGAAGGAGAATGATATAAAGCCAGTTCCACGACGTGCACACATATTGTACAAACAAAAAAGAGAGACAAATTTCCCACAAATACGTGATACGTGATACGTGGCCTGTCACTGCTCTGTACCTCGAGCGCGCCAAACGATACACATCAGGTATACCTGGCATATCATATGTAGGCTACAGCCGAAAATTCGAAAATACAGAATAAAAAAAGCAGGTGGTTGTTGGCTCGTATAATATTTTCCAGTACGATACGAGTACGAGTATGTACGTACGAGTACGAGTACAGCGTTGCTTGTATGATAAATATACCTATCTTGGTTATCAGACGAATTTTGTGTCGCCGGTCTCTCTGACCTCTGACCACCTTTCCGTGCGATTTCTTCGCCGAGGCGTGCCTCCGCCTCGGCTGCAACGGCCGGCGTCGCGGATCCGCCCGCTCGGCGCCGTGGCGCCTGCGCGAAGCCTCAACGTCATAACCTACTATGGGCCTCCGAAAATATCTGCGCTGTCGGCGTTTTGGCGCATGGGTTCACGACAGGGCCAACGTCTGCGCGTATTATTCCCATTATATGTCCTCTCTGACCTCCAACCCTCGGGGATCGGTGGCTACCTTGCCAGTGCCGGCATTGCTGTACGCTCGGATGTAGGACATCATTGGAATGCCCCCGACAGCGTACGCCTTCCAGGCTTCGTTGAGAACTGTTGTATTAATGTGGTGGAAATCGAGTTTAGAAGGCAATAACTCTGGTAGCAGAAGTCGATCGATATTTTTAGTCTACTTTTCCTCTCAAAGATCCCCTTCGGAACGCAGACGGGCTGTGAGTGCGGCGGAGAGAAAAGAGTGAAGAGCTGTCTGCCTGTCGAAGATCGGAGAGTGTTCCGCGTCCTGGCGAATAGCCCTGAGGGCAACCACGGTGCTGTACGGTGAGACTCTCTTGCGTGCTGTGCTATAAGGGAAATCGACAAAATTCGTCGTACATCGATGTGATCCCAGCCTATACTGTATATTACGCACCCCCGACAGAGAGAGAGGATAGAGGGTCTGCAGGCTGCAGTCTGCAATCATTTTGTAGGCCACGATGATCATGAACCCAGTGAATTTTGCTCGGGAGAAGGCGAGGCACATCCAGCACGGCCTCAAGGCTGTGTCGGAGGGGGGGCGAAAAGGAGCTGGAGCCGTAGCGTGTGGGTCTGGTTGTCGGCGCGCATCGCGGCTGTTCCGCCGCTTCCGTGTTACGAGGTAGATCTACCTGCTGCACGTCTGTACGTCATGTCCTGCTTGCTGTGTGACATTTGTATAGCGGCAACATCAGCGTACGCGACAAGCATCTAGACTACTGGTATACCTCGTACACCAGGCACCATATTCATATCATATCAAATCACACTGCTGTCGTACGGTGATACCTGGTACGTACTACACTTTAAATTGCGTGCGCTTTACCAGTTACCAGACTACAGTACCAGTATCAGGTACTGTATCGCTTTTCGTTTATTTTCTTTCTACCATTTGCTTTTTTTTCTTAGTTTTTTCTTTTTTTCTTTTTGGATTTATCTGGCGTAGGAATTGCTGTTGTGCCTGTCGTACCCAG
>JAYJME010000881.1:0-18968 GCA_036873775.1 Costaria costata | reverse complement strand
AAGTACCACTCTGTCCAGAAATACAATTAATTGATGTCAAAATGAAGACCCGTGCTACGATAGAGGTAGCACTCTTTTTTGGCTAAAATATTGTCTGACGACGGAGCTTCTTAACCCAAAATGGTCGGGATTCCGTTCTTGTTTTTGCAAAATAAGTCGTTGTGTACGTAGCCCATGGGATGGTTCATTGGGTTAAGCTCACAATATTTATCACAAAGTTGGGTTTTTGATGAGGTACAGAGCCCCCCCCCCCCCCCCCCCAAGTGGGGAACCTGAGAAAAAAAGAAGATTCACTATTTTCGTAGTATGTGTCTTAACATAAAAATATGTTCCTTATGTTTCTGGACAGAAGTGGTACGAAAAACCTGGTAAAGAGCTTCACCCTTTTACTACCGCAAGAAAGTATCCCACACTATTTCCAAGTAGTTTTGTCCCCCAAAAACCGTTTCCGGCTCTCAAGGGGTTAAGGAGCTTCGTTAGTCAGAAACGAAATGGCTAACAAAAATGCTACGAGTACTGCTTTACCCCTATCGTGGCTCGCCTCCTCCGTTAGTTATCTATTAATAGATAGAGCCCATGCGATTGTGTAGCGGGATTATTAATAGCCCCCCTTTTTTTTGTACTTGGGTGGTGGGCTAGGGTGTATATCCTGTAGGTCTCCTTGAGCGAGAAGATGCATGCTACGGCATGATCAAGGTGCACCATGTTTATTATGATCCTCCTCATTTATATAACCCCTTTAGGCCGTCTCTTATGGCAAACTGGTTTTGAAAATCGAAAACGAAGTTTCAGCACCTTCGCAGGGGTGTTTGACCAGCAGGGAAACGGGCGAATCGGGCCCGCTTTCCTTGAACTCCCACCCGCCACTTTGCGAGAGGTACCCAACGCCGTTTGCCGTTTCTGCAGGATGGCAAATTGAAAAATTGTCGATACACTCGAGTTTCCTCTATAATCAGTTTCGGACGCGATTTGGTTCAAAAACAGGCCACCTTTTCGGCTGAAACGTCGATATATATTCGAAAATGCCTAATTGAATTTATTGGCCGAAAATGACGACGTCGTAAAAACTTCGAACGACACCCCTGGAGAAAAGAAAAACGGGTCTAGATAACTCTCGCCAAAAGGCCGCAAGTATTCTGAACAGAGTGAGCCTGATTCGGTCGGACTCCGGGTCTAAAATACGTGAAAGCACGTATAAAACACAGTTTCGGGTAAGTTTTTAGTTTTTCGGTTTTCAAAACCCTTCCATAAGAGATGGCCTGACAGTTGTCTACCATTTCAGGAGCTGCTGCTGTGCATGTGGTACCAAGTTGTCGGTAGAAGCTACTTCTGTGTCCCATGTATAGAACAACCGCTTATCAGGTACCTATATACCAGTTGTGAAAACCGCTGCACTGATGTGCTGCCGTGATGGAGCCGTACGTATGCTTTGCAAGTACCGCCTTGAGACGTAGTAAACGTGCTTTTGGTGCTCGCGTTGTAGTTGTAAAAGCGCAGGCTAGTCGCAGCAACTGCACGTAGTCGGCCAGGGGGCGACGCCGCCGTACCACCCTGGTGTGGTTACAATAGCCAAAAGCGGCACTCACAGCTGTAGAGTGCTGTGCTGCTCTGAACTCTGCGCCATCCCCGTTGCACAATTTGTCGGTATCAAAACTACCGGTACGTCTTACCAGGATCAGGCCAATTTTATGAGTAACACCGCCCCCCCCTTTTCTCGTGTATTTATTGCCCATATACTTTGTTTTGTGCTCGCTCGATCACGCCAGGTGCTGCCTTTTTTCTCATTTATTTCTTGCGCATACACGTTGTTTGTTGCCGTCGCTCGATGTTGACAGGTGCTGACGCTGGTTGTAGGATGGGCGTGCTTCTTTTACCTCCTCTACTCCATGACGGACGACGCGGAGATCAAGGGGTTCGACCCCTTTGCCATCCTCGGCGTCACCCCGTCGACGGAAGCAAGAGACATCAAGAAGCAGTACCGGGCGCTCTCTCTTATTTACCACCCTGACAAGGTTAGCCAGAAAAAAAAGTTAAAGTCGTTTGGGTGCGGGCAGTTCGACGCGGCAGTAGTATCGCGGTTACGTAAGTGAGCCTTATCGAAACAGCGTGTGTTTTTCGAGGCACCGCCAACCGTACTGCTCGTGTCCTTTGCTTTTTTTGTTCTTGTCGGGAAAGGGGAAGGGTTGGCGTTACAACGGCGACGCAGTTGACGATCGATACCTGTCGCTGCAGAGGAATACGCAGATGGATATGTAGACATGCGAAGGTAGACACGCTCCCTTTGTTTTGCCACTTTCAAGAGCTTGTGGCTTTGTTTGCCGACTGACGAACGCATTGTTTTTTATCTGCGCCCCGATTCGTGGTGGTCTGCTCTTGGTGCTTGGTGTGTTTTGCACTTTCGGTGGTCCCTCGCAGAACCCGGACAACAAGGTGGCGGAGGACATGTTCATGAAGATCGCCAAGGCGTACGAGGCACTCACGGACGCAACGGTAAGGAGCAAACATGCTGTGACAGGAGGCCGTGGTTTGACCGCTTGACTGACCGTCCCCTATACTATAATTGGTATATTCAGGCGAAAAGAGACGAGAGGCCTTGACGCGTCCAAAAAGACCGCACTACTATTACTAATAATAACATGCTTTCGTGAGAGGCGGCACAGCGCTAAACGACACGACACGACACGACACGACCCAACATAACATTAACACAACACAACATTCGTAACAGAGCACAACACGACACGACCAAACACAGCACATCAGCCATCAGCGTTGGCAGTGCTGTCACGGCGTGCGTGTGTGCGTGCGTGGCGTGTTTACGGTGTTAAAAGTACTGTGCCGTGCCGTGCGGGCGTGGTGGCTGCTTCTCTCGGCTTGTTTGACACTGCTGTTTTCGGCGATTAGCGGCGTGGAAAGCTTTCTCTTGTTGTCCGTGTAGTTTTCGACTGTTTTTGTGCACCGTTTATATTACTGCTGCCAGAGCTGTAGTGCTGTAGTGCGCATGGAGGAAACATATGTTATTAATAGTGGTACTCGCGACTCATGGGCAGTCGAGTATGCGTTCGTAGTCGCCGCTGTGACGATGTATATTTTGTGTGCAGGAACTGTGAGGAGTGACGACTCTTCCAGTTGTGGAAACCTTACAGTAGGCTTTTCTCCATCCCTACCATGGGAATCTCGTACTTAGCGTGCGGAAAGCCACATGTTATAAGCGTCCTGGGACCTGACAGCGTGATGGACGCGCTCCCCAAGTAAGGCGTGCAATGATGAACGATGCACGCGGACCCCGCAGAACTTGTTAGTATATCTCGTACTTCGTGCTACTAGCTCTTTTGGGAGCCATGTGTATCTATTAATACTATTAACACAAACACAACCACAAAAACCACATGGGCAATCCTATGAAGCGATTGTTACCGGTGATAAGAAGAGCGCGCAGCACCAGCATTAATAGTACAACCAGGACCACCATCACCATATCAGCATGCTGCGCGGGTGTCGTACAGTTCCTTACATTGCAGTATTAAATAAGGATGCACACCCTACCCTAGTAGTAGGGTATCACTAGTTTGGTGTGTTAGTCGTGTATCACTAGGTTAGTGTGTTGGGCTGCTAGGTGTGGCCGATGCTGCAATCGTCGCTTTTTTTTTACATGTTTTCCTTCTATCCTGTACGTAGTCAAGTCCCAAAGTGGTTATGAAGATGTTTTTTGCTTTGTTGTTTGTTTGTTTGTTTGTGTCTCTTTTTGTGGTGGACGCGGCGCGTTATGGCTACGATGCTACGGTGTTTAGGCGATGGACAACTGGCGAAAGTTTGGTAACCCCGACGGGAAGCAGCCGATGGAAGTGTCCATCGCCCTGCCCACCTTCCTGCTGGAGAAGGAGCACCACAACACCATCCTCATCATCTACCTCATCGCCATGGTGGTGGTGATTCCATGTGAGCCGTGCCGCCTGTGATATTTTACACCGGAATCGGGAACCTGCAAGTATCGTGGGAGATGCTGGACGTAAAAGTAAGATAACCAGTTCGCAGAACGAGAATATCTGGTGTTCGTTTTGCGACCGAGGGAAGTGCTCATGGTTCTGTAGGGACGGAAGGGACATAGCAACAGGAGCTGGGGAAGAACAGCGTTCCTCCATGTACCGTTTAATTCATGGTCTCCCGAGAGATGATATTTGGCCGGGCAGCTACGGTACTTCGACGTGTGCTACTCCGTGTACACGAGAGTTGCTCTTTAGCCGTTGCCTACCAGGGGCTACGATCACGTTGTTGAGATTTAAAACATGCCATTCTTCTTTCTCTGACAACACAGACAATGTTTTATTGTAAACTTCTACATCGTTTCTCGCTTTATTTGATGCCCGCCGACGGAGGTTGGTTACAGTACATACATATCATATGATAATACTAAATGTGGCGGTAGTGCCTCGTCAACAATTCCATGATTACGATTTCCATGTACCAGCCGCGCTTGCTGAACATCTTGCCTACGTCGCTGTACTACGTACCATCCGTTATCATACACATGCCAATGCGCACATACAAGAGCGACCGAACGCCACAATTCAACTTCTACCAAAATATCGGGTACTCGCCACCCCCCGCTCGCAACCTCCCCCAGTTCTCCCGAGCGGCACCATGCCTCCAATATATTGGTAAACCCCGTGTTTATGTTTGCGGTGCCTTCTTGTTTCCATTGCCTTGGCCCACCTATCATATGTTTTGGCCGCTCGTAATTCCAGCCATCGTGGCCATGTGGTACGCTCGATCGAAGAAGTACGGGGAGAAGAACGTGATGTACGACAGCTACGCTTGGTACAACCACATGCTCAGCGACGCCTCTCAGATGAAGAACATGCCGGAGGTACGAAGGCCGGAGAGAGGCTTGGGGCGTGGGGTGGGGGCGGGTTTTGTGGTGATAAAGGAGGCGCTGACGTTGGGCGGGGGCAAGCTTTCGCCACCCGCTGCTGTTTGCAGAGTTGTTAGAAAGGGAAGCTCGACTACTAAATTGTCTGGGAGCACCTGCGAATTTCTTTTTTTTCTTTTTGGTTTATTTAAAAAAAAATTGGGGGCGGGCTCTTTTTTTTTCTTTTTGCGTGACTCCGCTTCACAAGGTACTCATACTGTATGGGCGCCATGTGTGTGGCTCCAATGTTTTGTGGACGATGTGCTTTTGGCGTGCTTTGCATCCACTCTTGTGCTCTCCTGCTTTCGCGTGTTGCGGTGTTGCTGTTATCCCTCCGTCGACCACGCACCGTTCTGGGTTTTGTTCGATCGGCTGTGATACGCGTAGGTGCTAGCTGGTTCGGCTGAGTTCCGCGCCCTGAACACCCCGGACAAGGACCGTCCGCAGGAGGCGAAGGAGGTCGGTGGGCTCTACAAGCAGCTCTACAGGGTGAGGGCGCGCTGCGTGGCTTTGTTTGCCGCTCGATGGGACAGGGTTAGCTGGTCGCAACAACTCTCGTATCATGGAAAGTGGTATTTCGGTGGCTCGTGAATTGGAGGATTGCCTCTTTTGCGTCGCGTAGTGGAAGCGTTTTCTTCCGCCACTTCATGCCGAATTGGCGATGCTGTATATATGGTGTGCTTTATGGTGGATGTGGGTTGTCGGGTCCGTTGCAGCGTCTACCCTGTTGTCTTGCCTTCGCTTATACTTGTAGTTCCTGTGTCGAACCGTTTATTCATCGCTTCTTGGCTTCTCTTCTGGTTTTTGGTTGTGCTGGTATGGCTTGTGCTAAAGGTAATCGGATGAAACGTAAACATATACGTATCGCCCTTTTTTCTAGTTCCGATCGAATGCGAGTTTCTAAATATGACGGCATCAGCAAAAACAAAGTAGGGACGTATAAACCCCTTTCGAGCTGCTTGAAGCGACCGACGTACGCCGTACACCAACGAAAACAAGTTGACGACAGGTGCAAATGTCCTGCTGCGCGACTCCGGTGAAACAATTAAGCAGGACTGTTCACGGGTGGCGTCGAACCTCTCGTGGGTGGGGTCGGGTTGGCTCTGGTTGGGTCAGGGGTGGCCCAACCCGGCCCGTGAGATTTCGAACAGCTCCTGACCCGACCCGACCTGACCCGATCCGTGGGATTTGGAAAACCTCCTAGCCCGACCCGCGGGTATGATAAGGTCATAAGATCATAGCCCGTGAGCAGCCCTGCAATTAAGCCTTGTCGGTTGGTATTGTCGACATGTTTCCTCCTGTCCCCTTCTTTCCTCTCGAAACGCCGGCGAGACTTGCTGCCATTTTGTCACGTTGCCTCATCGTCCCAGACATGCGCCAAATTCGCGTGTACCGAGGAAGTTGCTGCGGCGTTAACCCTTATACCACGGATAAAATCGTGCCACACTAACTCCAAGTTATTTGTGCCCGAAAAGGTTGGTTGAAAAGCTCACAGACAAGTATTATTCGCAGACTAATTTCGAGCGGTGTGGCCTCCAAAAACATGGCGTACTTCCAAGTTATATACTGCTGTAGGTTCTATAAGGATTGACCTTGCCTGGTGTTGTCTTGTGACGTGCTGCCCCGTGCCGACGTAAGCAGGAAAGCGCCTTGATGCCGAAGCTCAAGTACGACCACCCGGTTATCCAGAAGGGGGCCGTGCAAGTCTTCGCGCATCTTGCGCAGAAGCCGATGAGCACCGACCTTTGCAAGGTGGGCGATTTTGTGCTCTAGTGTTGTTTCCGGTGCCGGTGATTGGTGGTGGTGGTGGTTGGTGGGGGCCGTGGTTGTTGTTGGTGGATGGTGCTTGGTCGTAGTATCGGTTGTGTTGGGTCGCGCGCCAAAAATTGCTGTCATTAAGTCACAGTCACAGCCGTTACTGCCTATATTGAACACCCGGCGAACGTTTTACCCTGCTCCGTGCGCCTTGTCGACGTTTTTTTTTGTGGTTGTTGTCCTCCATAGTCTTCGGGGACCTGCCATGCGCTTGGCTGTGCGGTGTTTTTGCGATGGGTCCTTTCGGTCGGACGTTGCAGCATAGCATGTGCCCTTTGCCCGTGATGCCTGTTGGTATATGTCTGTGCTCCTATCGATCGTTTGAAAACAGTTTCTCGTGTGTGTCGTGCTGGCGGTGCTTGTGTGGGCAGAACCTGGACACGATGCTGATCAAGACCCCGGACCTGATCGAAGCCATGATCGAGCTAGCGTGCAGCCGACGGTGGCTGCAGACGACGATCTACGTGATCGAGTTCAGCCAGCACGTCTTGCAGGGGCTGTGGCTGGAGGACAGCTCGCTCATGCAGGTGCGTCCGTCGACGTTGGTTGACGGCTAAGCGACGCTCTGCAAGCCTTCTATGAAACAAACCCACAATTATGGCTGAACACTCTTGAGTATACCTCACGGCTGAACGCATTGCGCTTTTCCTCATGACTGAAAACCCTGCCACTCAGTTCAGAACTACCTGGTATGGAGTGCGTCGTCTGGAGCGAGTGGTAGACCTCAGCCTGTAGCATTATACCTTGTACAGACCGATTCAGAAGGAGAAAAAAACACAGTGACAGCGGTGTTGGCGTTGTGCGTATTTTGCTTTTTGCTGCAGGCAGCGGCAGCGGTAGCTATTTTATTGATATATTACGGGGGACCATACCAGGTAGTAAATAGGACCAAATATTGTCAGCAAAAATGGGGAAATATATAGGTTTTGGTGTCTACAGTAGGTTGTATTGTGTCTACAGTAGGTCCTATAAACTATGGACCAAATATTGTTCGCAAAAATAGGGAAATGTATAGGTTTTGGTGTCTACAGTAGGTCCTATTGTGTCTGCAATAGGTCCTATTAACTATGGTCCCCCGTAATAGTAGCATGTATCATAGCATGGCTTGCCAGCATGTATGATAGATGCGATCAGTGATTCATTTTTACCCGTCCGCTGGAGGAAAATAAATAATAAAAAAACAAAAAAAACAGTGAGTCTGCGACCGCTGTTGTGCCTAACCATAGTCAGAGTACCGCGCCGGCAATGGCGTCGGGAAAAAGGCCTCACGCTCCAAGCGTATGTACCATGTACATGCTAGCCTGCTAGATGTGTTTTGGCTGAATGGTTGTACAAGTAGAAGCTCTCTGTGGGGACTGGACGTCTGGTCTTGTAGCTTGTTAAATGTTAAACGCCCGTTTCGATGTTGGCGTTCTCACCCCCCGTGTCTTTTCGTGCTGGCATCCTGGCTTGAATTGCTCGAATTGCTTCTATTGACCCAACACAAGCAGCGGGGGCATGGAGCGTTTGAGCTACTATTATATACTGTAATGCGATTGCCGCCTGATTATGCTGTTCCTGTGTGTCCAGTTGCCGCACATCGGGGAAGTGGAGGCGAAGGTGATCTCGGACGGTATCGATCCTGTTACGGGGATCGCGGAGTACATCAAGCTGCCGCGAGAGGACCGCAAGGTGGGCGTCTTTAGTTGTATGCTGTCTGTCCCCTGTGTCGCGCGCACGGTGCTCCTGTATGTAGCTCTGCTATCCCGTGCTATCGAAAAATTTGGGGCTACATTCCATGTGCGCGTTTGTACAGTCTTGAGAAAATTCTGCCGTCATGCCGACTTGAAACTTGAAACGAAAAATACGGGTGGAAATAATAAAATGCAAACGGTTTCATGTTTGAAGCGCTCAGGTGAGATCGAGATTCTCTCCCTTGTACTCGTACTGTTAATACGTTGATACTATGCTGTATGTAGTACGTTTGCCTGTGTCAACGCTAGTGCCTTAGCTGCAGGTGCCCTGTCCTGCTTTGTTCGATTTAGAGAGATACGTCCAACGGATGCGTGCGAACGCGCCGCTCGCTCGCTGCTGCTGCTGCCGCCGCTGTTGCTTGTCTTCTATTACCCTTACCCCCTTGCCCATGAATACGCGCGTAACGGAAATCCGCCGTCATGGATGATTTTTCCACGCCATTGTTCCTTTTGCTTCATCAATCGTGTGTTTGATCAGTTTGATCAAACGTGTGCGGTGTACATCGGGTCCTCGCCCATGCTGCTCAAACGCGCAGGTTGCGATAAATCTTCAGCAAGCGCTTCATTCTACGAGCATGAAGTTCACACACACCCCCCGTCCCGGCGTTGTAGGGAAGGGAGGGTCTATGGTCATACGGCTACGGCCATGCACGATATGAGTACCCCCCCCACACACCCCACCCGTTCCCTTCCCTTCCAGTTCCTTCTCGGCGCCCTCGCCTCATTGCCCCCCTCCCCGCCCTCCGCTGACGAATCGATATTGCTGGGACTTTTTTCTTTTCTTTGACAGGGATTGGACAGGCTGACCTCAGCGCAAGTTGAGGAAGTGCACCGCGTGTGCGACATAATTCCGGACGTTGAAGTGAAGGTCGACATCTTCGTAGAAGATGAGGGGGAGATTGCGGAGAACGACCTGGTCACCATCAAGGTACATACCTGTACGGGGGGTGTATGATAGCCTAGTGTGATACTTCGTTTAAGGCGTGGGGCGATTCCAGTCGCGTTTGGCACCTGTCAGGGGCGGCTCGGTGGAGCGTGACCAACCTTTGCGACGCCGCAAGCACTAGTATAGTCTTGATGCGCTGGAAATGTTGGTATATAGGGACGAGTGTCTGTAGTACTACGAGTAGCTCGCCTCTGCGTGTTTTTGTCGTCGTCGGAATATCGTACTGTTGTATTGTGCGCTTCAGCTTCCGCAACTGCAAGAGCTACCTGGTTTACGAGCTAATGCCTGGTACCTTGGTGTAATTTTAGGAGCTGCCTCGTACCTGGTGCTCTTTCAGGAGCTTCGTGGTATATTTACTTGGTATACTTTTAGAAGCTGCCTGGTATATGCCTGATATAGTTACAGGATCTACCTGTTATACGTTTGGGGGCTGTATTTCTGGTAAGTTCTTGGGAAAGCTATATGCATGGTTTAGTTTCAAGAGCTACCTGGTGTACGAAGTATAGCTACTATGATTGGGCGCTGACCTCTATATCTGCTGGCCCTTCTGACCAATCACCGACCGGCATCTGCTGCGCCCTTCCGACACGCCCGGCATGACATGAACGTCAAAAGGTGACGCTGACCCGCAACAACGTGAAGGAAGGGGACAAGGTGCCGCCGGTGTACGCTCCGAAGTACCCTCTCTTCGCGGACGAGGGGTGGTGGGTGCTGGTCGGGGACACAAACCGCAAGACCATCTTCAGCTTTGAGCGCATCACGGACAACGGCCGCGTCGTATCCAAGGAGGTGCGTGCGGCTGGCTGTGTGTGCGTGTTCTTTTGGTTTTGTTGCGCACCTGTTGTATAGTAGGCGTTTTTGCGGAGGAAGTGGGTCCAGCTGTTTGGAGGGTTTTAATGCCATCTGTTTCGATGGGGTTCCATGCTCCATCCAGTGGAGATGCGTGGACGTGTATTTGTGGCGTTTTGTAAGCGGGCTCGCCAAGCCGGGCGAGTGTTCACAGAGGCGGCTGTGCGCGCTTTCAAATAAAGTCGCCTGTGGTTAGCACCCGTTCTGGCGGTGAAACGAGCCTGTACTTGTAGAGGTGCTCTGTATATGTCCCAAAGTTTACTTTATTTAATAAAAGCTGTTTTTTTTCTTTCTTAGTTTTGAGTTTGGGTGCCAAGCTGCAGAGCGATAGTTGACGCGTGAAGGATATCTTTGGTGGCCGTCAGCTGTCGCCTCGAAAGCGCCACATGGTACACTCGCAAACCCACCACGCACTCCTGCTGTTTTTATCTCGTGTCTTTGTTGGAACGAAAACGGTATCGTAGCTCCTGGGCGCGGTACTTTTCGCCCGGTGGCACCACTCACATATTCCCTAGTGTGTACTATTAATATTAATATTAATATGAAAATACCAGTATATGATGTGTATCCAACTACCAATATTAATATTACGGGGAACCATAGTTAATAGGACCTGCTGTAGACACAATAGGACCTACTGTAGACACCAAAACCTGCATATTTCCCTATTTTGCCAACGCTATTTGGTCCATAGTTAATAGGACCTACTATAGACACAATAGAAGCTACTGTAGACACCAAAACCTATGTATTTCCCTATTTTTGTTAACAATATTTGATCCTATTTACTATGGCCCCCCGTAATAGTAAGTGTTGATATGATATCGCATTTTTCGATATATCGATAAATCGGACTTCGGTATATCGTATGGAACGCGTTTTGCCCTTCATCAGCTATTAATAGCATCCCCGTTTTTTTATGCTGATACTGCGAGGGCGCCCAAACAAAAGAGACAACTACACCTTGCGTCTAAAACGATCAAAATGAACAACAAACCGGAGCGTTGTGATCACAGGACGAATTAAGAAAATATATATTTTTTGGTTTTGTTTTCACTTGATTTTAGAGATCCCCCTCCCCTGTCTAGCAGAAACAAATTATCGTGTGTGGTCGGAAAAAAACAAATCGGCCCCCCCCTGGATATCGAACGATTTTTTCGACATATCGAATATCGAAATACTGCTGTAGTATCAGTTTAATGTTTCGTTCATGGGTATCGTATATCGCGAATTCGATTCCGATATCAATATATCCTTCACTGATTATACACTGGTACTCCTTACAGATATATACCGTGGGTACATTTATTTTCATACTAATAATACGGAGTATTAATATTATGTTACCTGGTATAGCTCTAGCATGACACGTGTAAATGTACCTACCGTGTGTGTCGTATTTGTGTTTGGGTGGTTATGATGACAGGTGAAAATGATGGCGCCCAACAAGCCCGGGACGGTGAAGCTCGACGTTTTCGTTAAGAGCGACAGCTACATCGGCTTGGACCAGCAGAAGGCGGTAGAGTTCGAGGTCATTAGCGCCTCCACCCTCCCGCAGTACGAGCCCCACCCGGACGACTTGGAGCTGGACAACGAGCCGACCCTGTTCGAGCAGGTCATGCAGGCCTACGATGACGAGACGGACAGCGAGGACGAGGTAAGACTGACATACTCACGCATCCGAGGCATTGCCGCGGAAGTAGAGTTGAATTGGCGCACGGACGCATGTTGTATTATATATGTGAAAGTGTGGTGAGCTTAAGCTATACCAGGTAGTGAAGTACGTTTTTACCCACCCGCCGGAGGATACAAGAAAAAAGAAGAAGAAATAAAACGTAAGATTGTCCACGCCTAGACTGACCTGGCCTGGCGGCAGTTCATCTCCTATTATATATCCTGGTATAGCATTATAATCCTTTTGGGATTTGGGAGGGAAAAAAAGTGCCAGAAAAAGTTATGACTACAGGATTGGTCACAATCGGTCACACGAAGGCAGCAGCCTAACACTAGTACTGTACTACCACTAGTAATACTACTGCTGGGGTAGTCTGGGGGAGTAGGGGATGTGTCCGAAGGGCGACGGAAGGAGCTGTGCGACATGCTCGCAGCATTATGATGCTTGTACTGCTAATAATAGTAGTAATACTATAGTAATACTATTAATTATAAATCCCTTTAGGGTATACTATTCATATCACTAGTAATAGTGTTGGACGCTCTTCCTATTACGGGAGAACATAGTAATCATAATCATGACCAAATATGCTTATGCTTAGCAAAATTAGGCCAATATATACGGTAGTGGTAGCATATCTAGTTGTCTCCATGGGAGGACCTGATTACTATGTTGTAATATTATTAAATAGCACTAATCTCGTATCACAGAAGGTCTTCATAATACCGCCCTTGTCGCTTTTTAGGTGAAAATACCTACTGGTAGGTCCCAAAATGTGGACAAGGGTGGCCGAGAACGGTTGCTGCGTGATACGGTGATCCTTGTCGTTTTTAGGTGTTGTTCTTGACAAGGATCAGTTGTTGGTGTTGGTGTTGGTGCGAAGGTGTTCCAGACCCAACTTGTGCTTGTTCGATAGAGGCGCACGGGTGGTCTGGCTGTCTCTCTGGCTAGCATCGCAGCGTGATCTCGAAGGGTGGCCTCGACCCCGCCAACAGAGAATTAAAAATGTAGGGAGGACAAACAGCTTCGAAATCTCGGGCTGGACTATGTACCGGTAACGCGGTACGTACGTATTGTAACACCTGAGAGTCTTTGCAGTTGCCCCTGTTCCAAGGCGCAGCTTAGCATTTTTCAATATTGCACTGCCATTTCCGCAGTAGTCACGGCTTCGAAAGGGTTGCAAAGTGTGCTGTGTGAACATACCACTTTGCACCTCGTTCAAAGCCGTTATTGCTGCGGAGGTGGCCGGACAATATTGGATACTTGTAAGTATTGCCAGGCTGTGCCTTGGAACAGGGGCAGCAGGAAATACTTTGAGGTGTTGAGAGTTCGTCCGCCGCCCCACGCCGCAGGGAAGCATACAATTGTATACCAGGTATCTGGTACCTCTAGACTAGGCCTTTTTGTCTTTTAGAGCACCTTTATTTGGGGCCTGGCCGTGAAGCTGCCCTGCGCCCGAGGGCTGTAGAGACCTTGGGCCAGCTTGGACCACACGATGGAAGTACGCTTGACTTTAAAGACTTAAATCCCTAATCGTAACCCCCACCGGCTGGGAAATTTCTCGGAAGAATGAAGATGTAATTTGGTATAGTCTGCGGTATCAACCATTTGTGTCTAAGCTCCGCCTGGGAAATTTCTCGGTTTGAAGATGTATTGATGCTTTTAGTGTGGGCTATCAACCATTTTGTCGACGCTGTGCCAAGTAAACAATACTGCTGCTCCTTGAAGAGACGCAGTGGGTCGCTGTCCTCCTCCGTCGTCTGGCCTGTGCTTGTACTGCAGTACTGGGTTTGCGTCGTTTGTTCTTTATTAGCTGTATTATGTACGAGTATCTCTCTGTCGCGGGTCATTTAATAGTTGTCTTGTATTGGATGAGGCCTCCTGCTCCGGCCGGTGGTCCCACCCAAACTTCTTACTCCTTTACTGACCACGGGCATGGTGTCATGTTGAGTCACCTCACGCAAATTTTCGTTGCTTTTTGTAATACTTCCGCTTCTTTTTTTTTTCAGGAGGGTTCGGCACAAAAAAAGATTGCGAACGGGGAGGAGGAGGACGAGGACACCGACAGTGGGGACGATGAGAGGTATGTACAGTGCGTGTGCCTCGACGTGTTGGTGTGGGCGTGGGAAGTTTTTTCGCGCTTTTGCGTTTCGTTTGCTGCAGAAACGTGCGTAGATGGGTGTATATTGCGTATCGGCTTGGTTGCTGTTGCTTGCGCTCCTTGGCGATGCTGAAATGAACTCGTTTTCCTTTGATTTTGGCCCGTGTGATGCCTCGCGGCAGTCCTTGGGTTGTGGTTTTGGGTTTGACCCGTGTTTCGAAACTGCGACAAAGTGAGTTGTGTAGGGATGTGTAGGCTTCTGTACACTGAACAGACGCGGTTTTATCAAGGAAACATAGTGCCTCCTTGCGTATTGTTTTTTCTGTTAAGAGTCTACACACCTACTGTAGTATTGGCAGAGGATCAGATTATACTTGGTGTTGAAAAAAATGATTCAACTGTAGTGTTGCATGGTACCGTGCTCTCTCAATTTGTAAACTATAATATATCATACTCGTACGTGTTTGTAGTGTTTGGCACTATTATAGTGAAGAAGTCTTGACATGTCATGTCTTGGGTTGTGACGCGTCACATGCCCCGAATGGCCTTTACACCCTTTATTGGAAATCGGATGCTGGTGTACGTGACTTAACCCTTATACGACTGTAACATTATTCCCACATTGATTCCAAGTAGTTTGTCCCAAAAAAACAAATCACGGGTCGGGTCAAACCTCGCGGATCGGGTCGGGTCGGGTCAGGGTGACCCGAACCGTGAGAGTTTGCACACCTCCTGACCCGACCCGACTCGACCCGTGAGATTTTTTTCGAGCACCTTCTGACCCGACCCGACCCGTGAGGTAATGACCACCTCCTGACCCCGACATGGGGGTCGGGATCATGACGCATGAACAGCCCTGGGAAAACGTGATAGGTGCAGCCGCGCTAAGTTCTAGACAGGTATGAAGTGGTTATTAGCTCTGCCCACTGCCGCTATTAACTACCAGGTACCAGGTGGAACTGTTAACCTTAGCCCTTGTGGGACACAGACAGGGATAGCGACCTCAAAACGATAAATGCGGTCTGATCACCCGTCTAGGAAAAGCGTACAGAAGTACAATCATGTTGTACGGGGGAGGGGGGCACAGCAGTGATCAGAAGCAACGACGAACACGTTTGGTTTAAGACGTTTCTGGGTTCAAGACCAGGTAAATCGGCTTCTCGAGAACAAAAGCTACTTGGAATTAGTATTGGATATGTTTTGCAGTAGGAACCGGCAAACCATAATAAAGATAAGACCACCTAAATTGGCTTGTCACGGGGTGGTCTGAAAGTGGGTACACCACTGCTGTACTCGTAGCACAGTTCATGTCGTACACTCCCCTACGCTGCCCTTGGGGCGCATCTCCCACCCCTTTGAAGTGTATCACTGTTCATAGCGTGTTCGTGGTGATAGGCTGCTTCAAGTGCCCGATGCTGTTATCGTAGTCGTCAGTTTATCTGGATCGTCACGTTTTGCCGTCCGAAGTCACGTAAGGGCTATATTACGGGGGACCATAGTTAGTAGGACCTGCAGACACAATAGGACCTACTGTAGACACCAAAACCTATATATTTCCCTATTTCTTGCTAAAAATATTTGGTCCATAGTGAATAGGACCAACTGTAAACACAATAAAACCTACTCTAGACACCAGAACCTATATATTTTCCCATTTCTGTCAACAATACCTGGTCCTATTTACCATGGTCCCCCGTAATAATAGCTGACATCCTTCCCTCCCTCTTCCTCGCTTTCCTTTTTTTGTTGGTTCCGTGTCCTCGATGCCTTCAACAGTGACGAGGAGGAGGATTAATCTTCACGAGGGCAAAACCTAGTTTCACGTCAGCCAAACTTGTATTTGTGGGGGTACTATACGCTTGAGGATCGCGGGCGGAACGAGTTATTTGGCCGGCGGGGGGGGGGGGAATGACGTTATCGCCGAAGGAGGGCGCTTGACAGCTCAGCTCGATTCGGCTCCAGGAGTGACTGGCGCGTCCCGAAAGACTTGATAGCTGCGGGTGTTAGATTGGATGAGGTTGGTATTTGCTGGATTGGGATTTTGGCCATACCAGCAGTTCGCTACGGATGCGGTTGTTGGCTTGTACCAGGTAGCTCGGGAGGTTGTGCGGTGAGATACGTAGCTCAAGGCGTTTGGCTTCAAGGGGGGGTGTTTGTTCGTATCCGGCGAGGGAGGAGGAGGGAAGGGGGGCACTTTTGATGTGTTGTGAGGTGGCTACTGCAAAGCGTGGTGCTGCTGTAGCACACTTCGTTAGTCGCGGGTGGGTGGCGTTTGATTCCTTGCGCTAGATCGCAGCCCGCTCTCAAGCAGCTGGAGTCCTTGCCTAACAGCATGCCTGGCAGGAGGTAGCCACGGGGGCCGGGGGGTCGGGGCGGGTAAGACGATTCGATATTTTGGGGAAATGAGACCTGTCCAAGCACACAAGGAAAGAGCCGGCCCAGGCGTCGTTTGCTTCGATATCGGCCACGCAACTCCAACTCCACTTCAAGCGTAGTTGTTGTGACGGCTGCTATCACTTCATGTAAAGTTGAGCGTGCAGCTCAGGAAAGACGACAGATTTGCGTTCAACTGGAAGCTCTCTTGTCTTCGGGAGTTGTGTATCCGGCGTGAGACACGCGTGCTTCCAACTAAACATCCCCGTGGCCGCAAAAAGAAAAGAAAAAAGGTTAAACTTCGTCTGAACATCGTGGAGACTCATGACTCATGACTGCATCACTGAGTTTCAAAGCAAACCCGTACATCTGCCACCAATACGGTTATCAGCTAATAGAGCTCACGCTAATAGAGCTCACGCGGGCACAATGCATTGTAGTCGAAGCTACAGCAGTATATAGAATGGGGAAAAGCGCCCGGGGTTTTATTTTAACCAATACCTCGTAGGTCAAACGATTGACCATAGACCATCATGCCCTACTTGAATTAAACGAGCCCCAGGAGACGGCACCCAAATATATCATCAGAGCGGCAAAAATGGACGCCACCCTTAAAAGACTTGAATGCACAAGATTCTCTCGTAAGAAGCGAGCGAACACACGGTGGTCTACCAAGTGCGATCATCGGCCAACTCTTCTTGCTGCTGTAGTAGTTAGCTCAACCGGAAAAATAAAAGAAACGAAAAAAAAAACACTCAGCAAGCACCGCCATAAAAAAAAAATGAGTCCTTCCAAAACGCAATAATTTCACTTAACCGTACCGTGTATGTACACCTGATTTTCAAAGCTATTAATAGGGCTACAATGCCACACGCACTGAGCTGATATCGAGCAAGCGCGGTATGGCTAAGGCGACCGTACGCCGCCAATGTATGGTATAAAGCGCCGGCACGCCTTCGCTATTGTTACAGGGCTCTCGTTCTGTCATAGGCGAGACGATCGATACGCCTCGACCACGACTAATGTACGAGTACACCGCGAATAAATTGATGCAGACGATTCATCCCAGCCTGTACGCCGCGCTCAAAGATGTGTATGTGCGTCCACTCGAGCTAGATGACCACACTTACCGGGTATCTGATGCCCTAATTACTAATTACAGATACCATTCAAATATTTCAAAGTGACAAGAACGAAACGTTACAAAGCCATGCACACCAACCACATTGACGCCGCACACACCGAAAATATTGACGCAGCAAAAAACACCGACAGCAAAAAAAAAGAGATCCATCTCATCTCCACCTGTCCAAAAACAACTAAACCCGAGCCGCCTTCCCACAGAGCTCAACTTAAAAAAAAAAAGCATCTCTGACTAGAGACACCGCCACCCCGGCAGTCCAGCGCCCATTCTCCACGAATTCGGCACCGCCTGCCGATCACAACCAGCTACAAACATTCACGACAAAAAAAACTACGAAATCAACCCCCTCCCTACACGTTCCTCAACAGCGACTAGTTATGAAAAAAAACAAATACAGACTAAGTATTCGTAGTCCAGGGTTGTGTTTTAGTAGGATACATACTCAGGAGGCACACGTGTCCATACCCGAGTGAGACCCAAACAACCAGGCGTGGTATTCGGGTACCCCCTGAGTATATCCCCTAGGTTTGGTATCCGGGTATCCCCTGAGAATATCCTAGGTTTGGTACCCGGGTACCACCTGAGTATATCCCCTAGGTTTGGTACCCAGGTACCCCTTGAATATATACCCCAGGTTTGGTACCCGGCCCGGGTACCCCCTGAGTATAGCCCCTAGGTTTGGTACCCGGGCATCCCCTGAGTATATCCTAGGTTTGGTACCCGGGTACCACCTGAGTATATCCCCAAGGTTTGGTACCCGGGTATCCCCTCAGAATATCCCCTAAGTTTGGTACCCAGGTACCCCTTGAGTATATCCCCTAGGTTTGGTACCCGGGTACCCCCTGATTATATCCCCTAGGTTTGGTATCCGGCCACCACCTGAGTATATCCCCTAGGTTTGGTACCCGGGTATCCCCTGAGTATACCCCCTAGGTATGGTACCCGGATACTCCCTGAGTATGTACCCTAGGTTTGGTACTCGGATACCCCCTGAGTATATACTCTTGGGTTTGGCACCCGGGCACCCTAGAGTATGTACCCCACCAAACAAACCCTTGAAGCAGTCCTCGCTCATTCAGCGCCGGACCCGGTATCCTCCGCCGACCCCGGTCTGGTCGGTCGCCTGCGCAGCGATTGCGCCCGCTGCGGGGGGACAGGAACGGGGATGGATTGTTGCTGCTGCGCTTGAATGCTCGGCTGAAATAAGGACGAGTCTGAAACCATCCGGGGGGGGGGGCGTGATCTTCCGCGGTGGAAGTGGAAGCCAGCTGGCGCCGATCGTGTAGAGGGGGGCGCTGCTGCTGCTGCTGCTGCTGCTGCTGCTGCTGCTGCTGCTGCCAGGGCGAAGAAGGGGGAGACTCGGGCATTTCCGGCGAAACCGGAGGGGGCTGTTGCGGAGCCGGGGACTTGCCCTCCTCCACCT
>JAYJME010000880.1:0-18969 GCA_036873775.1 Costaria costata | reverse complement strand
TTCGGACCCTCGGAGCCGATGTCTGCCCTACCCGGCCCGGCCCTGCCGGCCGCCGCAGCCCCGCAGCCGACCATGGTGGCGCCCCACCCCGGCTTTCTGGCTGGGCCCGGTGCCATGCCCGGCGGCCCGGTCCTGCCTGGCGCCCCCGCTGCAGGGCCGGCCATGCCGATGGCCCCGGGCCTGCCGCCTGGTCCCGCCGCGGCCCCACCGGTGCCGGCTGGCCCGCAGATGACGCCCGACGGCATCCAGTCGGGTTTCACGCTCGACCAGTACCGGCAGAAGGGCTGGACCGACGACCAGCTGCGGGCCGGCGGGATCATCTACTGATTTCGCACGCCTGAAGCACTTCGTCTGAACGAAACGCTGGGGCCTGCGGGCCCTGGCCAACCACATCAGGAGAACGTCATGGACGTCAACAAGATCAGGGTGGGCAAGACCTACCCCTACGAAAGCCGCACCGTGCCGGCCGAGGCCCAGGCCCGCGGCAAGGTGCTGGAGATCCGCCCGGTGGGCAAGGGTCACTACGTGCGCCTGCACGACAAGGACCGCCGCAAGGACGTTCAGGTGCGGCCCAGCCAAATCGGCGTGCTGGTCGACGGGGTGCGGAAGTGAGCGGCCCCGTCGAGATGGTCGAGGTCTGCACCCACGCAGACGAACCGACCGCCATGGAAGTCGAGCGTGCAGGCGACATCCTGACGCTGGTCTGCCACAAGGCCTCGCACGGCGCGGGCTGGTGGTACGACCGGGCCGCCGGCCTGGACCTGAAGCAGTTGGTGCGCGGCGGCTATCCCGGCCCGACGTACGCCCGGTTCGCCAAGGCGTTGGTGGCCGAGAAGCTGATGCTCAACGTCAGCGAGATCGCCGAGGCGATGGAAGGCCACCGCAAGGGCTTGAAGGACGACAAGCTGCCCGACCGGCCCATGATCGAAGTCGAGCTCGCCGACGCGGTGATCCGCATCTGCGACCTGGCCGGAGCGCTGGGCCTGGACTTGGGCGGCGCCATCGCGTCGAAGCTGGCCTACAACCTCACCCGTCCGGACCACAAGCCCGAGGCGCGCGAGGCGGCCGGCGGCAAGGCGTACTGATCATGCGTAGCACCCGCCAGTCTCTCAGCGGCCTGCTGGCCGCCGCCCTGCTGGGCACCGGCGTCAGCGTGGTCACCTCTCCTACCGTGCCCACCGCGTCGGTCGCCTCAGCCCACACGCCAGGCGCGCCCGGCAACCCGATGCTGGCCACGCAGCAGGCACCCGCCGCGCCGCACGACGAACGCCGCTGGCTGCGCACCAGGCGCACGCCGTCGCGCTACCGCTCGCTGCGGCAGTCGACCGGCACCCACAAGCAGAACCGCCGCCGCGCGCTGGCAGGCCGCTGACATGCCGCTCGCCCCGGTCCTGCCCTACGGGTGCGAGCGGGTCTGTCACTACGGGTCCACCGGCGCGTGTCGGTGCCCCGCGGTGATCCGCAACGGACCACCCATCTCCTTCGACGTCGCCCGTGCTGGCGGCGGCCCGTGCGGCCCCGAGGCCAAGCACATGTCCTTCCCGGGCCTCAAGGGGCCTGTACCGAGACAACCATGACCTTCTTCTTCTACGTTGTGCTGGGCCTGTACGCCATCGACTTGATCGGCAAGGTCTGCCTCCTCTACCTGCGCGACACGCACCGCAGCCTCAAGCACACCGCGGCCGATGCCGTCATCACCGCCGGCATGCTGGTCTGGGGCGCTTTCGTTCTCGGCGGCAAATGATTGACTGCCCCGCACCACCGCTGCCCGTCTGCCCGTCGCCGCCCAGCCCGCTGCGCGGTGCGCGCCTGCCTGCCGGCCTGGGGCGGTCGACGGTCTATCCCGACATCGACTTCGAAACCTACAGCGAGGCCGGCTATGTCTGGGACGGCCAGGCCAACCGCTGGACAGGCCCGCCTGGGGCGCCCAAGCAGACCCGCGGCCTGCCGCTGGTCGGCGCCGAGCCGTACGTGCGGCACCACACCTTCCGGATCGTGTGGATGTCCTACGACCTCAAGGATGGGCTGGGCAAGCGGCGCTGGCGCCCAGGCCTGCCGCCGCCGGCCGATCTGCTGTCCTACCTTGCCGCGGGCGGGATCATCGAGGCGCACAACGCCGGCTTCGAACGCTGGATCTGGGAATTGCACTGCGTGCCCAAGCTGGGCTGGCCCACGGTGCACGAACGCCAGTGGCGCTGCAGCGCTTCGAAGGCCCGCGCCAGCGCGCTGCCGGGCTCGCTGGGCAAGCTGGGCGAGGTGCTGGGCATCAGCGACCAGAAGGACAAGCGGGGCGTGGCACTCATGAAGCTGCTGTCCATGCCGCGCCAGCCCACGCTGGGCGACCCGCGCCGCGTGCAGCTGCCGATCTACGACCAGGCCGAGGAGGCCCGGCGTACGACCGAGATCATCGTCCAGGCCTGCATGCGCGAGCCCGGCATGTCCAACCGGAAGCTGGCCGGCGTGGTCGCCCGGGCCGCCGCCACCGCGCGCGAAGAGGCTGAAGAGACCGAGACCTATGGCCAGTACTGCGACACCGACATCGTGGCCGAGTCCCAGGTCAGCGCGCTGCTGCCGGATCTGGAAGGCCTGGAGCTTGAGTGGTGGATCACGCACGAACGGATCAACCGGCGTGGCGTCCACATCGACAAGATCGGCGTGCAGAACTGCATCTCGGTGGTCGAACAGGTCTTCGCGAAATACGACACCGAGCTCCAGCAGATCACCGGCATCGACGCGGCGTCGAAGGTCGCCCAGCTGCAGGGCTGGCTGCACGGTCGCGGCACGCACCTCGAGAGTCTGGACGAAGAGACCGTCGAGGAGGCGCTCAAGGACAAATTGCTGCCGCCCGATGTGCGCCGCGTGTTGGAGATCCGCGCCGCAGCCGGCAGCGCCAGCGTCAAGAAACTCTATTCGATCCTGAACCGCCTGTCGTGGGACGACCGCCTCCGCGACCTCTACATCTACTTCGGCGCCCGCACCGGCCGCTCCACCGGCGAAGGCCCGCAGCCCACGAACTTGAAGAAGGCCGGCCCCGACATGGCCCGGTGCGGCCTGTGGGTCAAGAACGAGTTCCAGGCCGGCAGCGGGTGCAAGCGCTACTTCGGGCGGCATCGCATGTCGTGCCCGTTCTGCCAGCACCCGGTGTGGCCAGCCACGCGGGTCGAAGAGTGGAACCCGACGATCGCCGATGAGGCGCTGGCCGAGATGGCCAAACGCTCGCTGGAGTGGATCGAGTCGGTCTACGGTGAGGCGCTAGCGGTCATCGGCGGGTGCCTGCGCGCCCTGTTCGACGCCGCACCTGGGCACGACCTGATCAGCACCGACTACAACAGCATCGAGGCGGTCGGCCTGGCGATGATCGCCGGTGAGAAGTGGCGCATCGACGTCTTCAACAGCCACGGCAAGATCTACGAGGCGTCGGCGTCCACGATGTTCGGCGTGCCGCTGGACGAGATCCTCGGGTGGAAGAAGCTGCACGACCAGCACCACCCGCTGCGGGCCAAAGGCAAGATCGCTGAACTCGCCTGCCTCACCCCCGATACCCAAGTCTTGACTCCTCGAGGGTATGTGCGTATCGTGGATGTTCGTTGCAACGATATGGTCTGGGATGGTGCGGAATGGGTAAGCCACGCGGGGGTAGTGTTCAAGGGACGCCGGCCGGTCATCGACCTGGGTGGCGCAAGGATGACCTCGGATCATCTGGTGCTCTGCGGAACTTCCTGGCTGGAGGCGAGCCAACTCGCTTCAAGCGCAAGCACCCGCTGCCAAGCATTGGCGACCGCTTCGGCGACCTTGTCGTTGTCGGGGTTCCAACCAGCGGCGACCGAATCCGAGTGCAGTGCGCCTGCGGGGCCGAGCCGCACGAAGCGCTGTTTGGCAACCTGCGGCAGGGTCGAACCCTGCGGTGCAAGGCCTGCGGGCACCGGCAGTCGCGCAGCACCGTCAAGAAGTACTTCAAGTATGCCGACGTCGTTCCTGACGACGAGCATCGAAGGCGTCTGCTCAATCGGTTTGCCGCTGCAGTTGGGCGATGCCACCGCGAAGCCGACCCAGCCTACGAGAACTACGGGGCCCGAGGGATCTTTGTCGATCCCGCGTGGAGACGGGACAAACGCCTGTTCTTGCGGCACATCATCGCCCTGCCTGGATGGGACGACCCCAACCTCGACATGGACCGCCGAGACGTCAACGGGCCGTACGGCCCAGGCAACCTGCGGTTCGTCACCCGGGCCGTCAACCAAGGCAACAAGCGAACCGTCGCCGATCTCCAGCGCCGAGTCATTGACCTTGAGCGACGTCTACGACATTGCACATGCGGGGCCGCGCAACAGGTTCACGATCCGCACGAATGACGGCCACCTGATCGTCCACAACTGCGGGTACCAAGGCTGGATCGGTTCCGCAAAAGCTTTTGACGCCCCCGGCACGGACGACGAACTCAAGGAAGGCATCCTCCTGTGGCGAGCCGCGTCGCCCACGATCGAGTGGCTGTGGGGCGGCCAGACCTTGGGCAAGGCCGGCACGCCGGTGCGCAACGCCCTGGAGCCGGGCTATGCAGGCACCGTGGCCGACTGGGCCCGCCCGCTGGCCAAGGAAGACCGCTGGGACCGCAGCCCGTACTACTTCGGCGTGGAGGGCATGGCCGTCCTGTCGATGCTGGAGCAGAACGTCTGGCACTCGGTGACCCGCCTGGACGGCACCGACTCAGGCATCGCTTTCAAGGGTGCCGGCGAGACGATGTACTGCCGGATCCCGAGCGGCCGCGTGCTGACCTACCACCGCGTGCGGCTGCAGGCCAGCGACCGCGGCGATGGCCACGCCCTGTCGTTCGAAGGCTGGAACACGAACCCGAAGAACGGCCCGAAGGGTTGGCACCGCATGCCCACCTGGGGCGGCCGGCTGGTGGAGAACATCAACCAGGCCACATGCCGCGAGATCCTGCGCGCCGCGTGCCTGGTGCTGGAGGCGAACGGCTATCCCGTGGTCCTCCACATCTACGACGAAATCGTGGCTGAGATCCGCGAGGCCTTCGGGTCCATCGAAGAGTTTGAACGACTGGTGACCGAAGGCATCCGCCCGCTGATCCAGTGGGCCGCTGACTGGCCCATCCGCGCGCCCGGCGGCTACAGGGCGAAACGATACCGGAAGGGGTGAACGAGATGGGTGATGGCGAAACGTTGCGCCAGGCAGCACAGGCTGCGCTGATTGAGTTGGACTCAATCAAACCGCAAAATATGGGGGCGCACGTCTACCGTACGCGAGAAGGGTTGCGGGCGGCTTTGATCGCACCGCAAGCGCCCAGGCCAGTCGACATGGTGCTGCACTGCCCGTCGTGCCACACGCAGCACATCGACGCGCCTGAGTTGCATCACCTTGACGCGATGCTGGAGCGAAACGGCCTGCCGGGTGCGCCAGACGCGTCGTGGTCGAACCCGCCCCACCGCAGCCACCTGTGCGGCCAGTGCGGCACGATCTGGCGGCCTGCCGACGTCTGCACGAACGGCGTGGCCAGCACCACCACGCGTGGCAAGAGCGACACCTGGGGGCCGGCATGACCAGCACCGCACTGCGCACTCGCGGCATGCGCGACAGTGCTCGCCGGGCCATGATGGCCGCTCTGCTCCAGCGCGGCGGATCGATGCCCCACGACGAGTTCCACCGCCTGCTGGCCGGCCGGTACACGACCGACAAGAGCATCAGTGCGGCCAGGGCCAAGATGCAGTCGCTCGGCCTGATCGAACGACGGGTCTACCTCACCGCCAAGGGGCGAGCCGCCCTGCTGACACCATGATGAACGCGAAGATGTGCCAGGTGATTCGCCTGCTGCGCGACGGCAAGCCCATGACCCGCCCCGAGATGTCGGTGATGCTGGAGGTGTCGCCCGACACCCTGTGGCACTGGGTGGCGATGCTCTGCTCCTGGGGGCTCATCCGCCCGTGCGGCCACAAGGATCAGGTGGTCCTGTACGAGATTGCGCCGCCCGGCACTCCGATGGGAACCCCCTACGTGCGCAAGGGGACTCACAGCAAACGACTGGATAAAACGACATCAACTTGACAGGGTACTTCGTTCCAACGATATTACTTCCATACGACTGCGATATGACTCACACTATGCTCAACGAAACGACCAGCAACCCGCCCCCTCTGACACTCCGTCAATGGATCGGCAAAATGTTTCGCCTCGCCGCAGACGCCCTGGCACCGGACGCTGCGATACGACCGACAATCGTTGCCATTCGAAATGATCTGGCGTACGACGTTGCGGTGGCCTTGCTCCACGCCGAAGAGGCGGAAGAGCGGGCGGTCTTCACCACGGCGATGCTGCGACAGAGATTGAGGCGGTTGCAGCATGACGAAGGTCACACCTCTCCTGGCGTTCTTGCGGGCTCTGGATGTCGAGCAGCGGAAGTCGTTTGCAGAGGAACTGAACACGACGGTGGTGTACCTATACCAGCTAGCGGGACAGCCCTGGCCGAACCCGAAGCTGCGGTTCGCGAAGAAGCTGGTCGAGCTCTCCGCGCGGTACGCCGGCAAGGCGATGGCACGGCCGCTGTCGTACGAGGATCTGCTGCAGGGGACCAGCGATGAGCCTCCTGGGACCGGACCTGAGTGACGAAGAGGTCGACCAGATCTGCGCGGGCCTGAAGCAGAACGCTGCGAAGGTTCGATTTCTGAAGCAACGCCTGAAGGTGCGCGTTGACCGCAAGCCGAACGGCAGGCCGCTGGTGAACCGCGCGCATTACGACGCGGTGCGTGGGCGGGTGGAGGATCGACGGTGAAGGATCTTCTGAGTCGATTGGCCGGGGTCATCATCGCCCTGGCGTTGGTCGCGTTCACGGTTGTCTTCCTCGGGTGGGTGTTGCCCTACGACAGCACCGACCCTCCCGGCGGCCGCAGTGGCATGACGATCCGCGTCGACCACGCTACCGGCTGCGAGTACCTGTCACGACGCGGCCTGACGCCCAGGCTGGACGGCCAGGGCCGCCACATGGGGTGCAAGTGATGTGGGAGGTTGCAGGCATCTTCGTGCTGGGCGCGTGGTTGGGCGACTGGCTGAAGGACTGGAAGTCGGTCGCGGTCCTGACCATCATCGTGGTGGTCGTTGAGGCGCTGGCGCGCCGGCTGGGGAAGTGATGCCACGCCCCCGCGACCGCGCCAGCGCCGCCGGCCTGCTGCCCCGCATGGAGCCGCGGCCCTGGAAGGACGGCAAGACCGTCACCTACCGCTACCACCCCGTGGGCGGCAAGCCGATCAACCTGGGCACCGACCGCGAGCAGGCGCTGCGCCGCGTGCTGGACATGAACGGCGAGACGGCCCACCACGGGTCGCTGCTCTGGTGCTGGGAGATGTACCGGCAGTCCAAGCGCTGGAAGAAACTGTCCGAGGGCACGCGGGTCGATCAGGGGTACGCCTGGAAGCAGATCGAGAAACACTTCGGCGCGCTGCCGGCCGCCGCGATCAGCCCGCCCATGGTGTCCCGCTACGTCCACATCACCCGGGCCGACAGCCCGCGCCGCGCCGATCTGGAGCGCTCGTTGATGTCGAACCTGTTCAAACACGGGGTCATGCTCGGGGTCTGCGAGCGCAACCCCACGGTCGACGTCGAGCCGCACGGCAGCACGCCCAGCGAGGTGATGCCAGACGAACTGGCCATGCGCAAGTTCCTGGCGTGGCTGGAGGCCTCCGCCGGCCACCGCAAGCCTCGGCGCACGCTTGGCCACATGGCTGAGTTCGCCGCGCTGGTCGGCGCCCGCCGCGCCGAGTTCATCGACCTCACATGGTCCCAGGTGGACCTAGATGCCGGCGTGGTGCGGATGGCCCGGGCCAAGCAGCGCGGCCGGGCGATCTTCGACAACGTGGCCATCTCGCCCAGGCTGCGCGCCCTGCTGGGCCGCATCGAAAGTGTCGACGGGTGCCCCTACCTGTTCACCAACCGCGACGGCAACCCGTTGAACGACGGGACGTTCAAGTCGTTGTGGGCCAGGTCGATGCTGGATGCCATCGCCGAAGGGGTCATCACGAAGACCCAGCGGTTCACTTTTCATAGCCTGCGTCGTTACTACGCAACGATGCACCGCGCCCAGCACGGGGAGCTTCCAGATCTCCACGCTGACAAGCGCATCACCTCCCGCGTCTATGACGCAACGAAAGAAATTGGAAGGAAAGCACTGTGAGCATCTCGATCAACGTCTTCGACCTGAAGACCGACCAGACCCTGTTCTCGTACGAGGCGCCCGTCGCCCCCTGCGAGAACGAAGTCATCCAGTTTGACTTCTCGGCACACGACCAGCCAGAGTGGTCGGCCGAGGCCTGGGCGCACTACTCGCAGATCAAGAACACCGCCTGGCTGGTCGTGAGGGTTCGCCACGCCGTTCGGGTCAACAGCCTTCGGTCGACGCGCCACCGCGTGATCGTGGACGTCAAGGCGGTGACCCTGTGACCTGTACCGTTCACCACATCCGCGGCGACCGCCAGACCGGCAAGACGACCATGGCGCTGGGGTTCTTGGAACGCCTGGAGCGCACCGCGCCGGCCCGGCAGTTCGTCGCACGCGGCCTGTACGTCGCGTACTCGCAGCGCAACGCCCAGCACTGGCGTGGGCTGACACCCATCCTCTGCACCGGGTTTGATACGCTCCGCCGGGACGACTTGCCCGGCAGGGCGGCCGTCGTGTTTGACGACTGCGAGTTCCTCCCACGGGGTAGCTTTGAGCAGGTTCTGATGGCCTGGAACCACCTCATCGCGCTCGACTGCCCCACCCAGCTGGTGCTGGTCAACTGGCCGGGCGAGTTCCCGCCGAAGGAGTTCCCGTGAACCACTGCATGCGCTGCACCTCGCCCGCTAGCTGCGACATCTGGGGCTGCACGCCTCTGTCGTTCCCCTCCGAGAAGCGCGACCCCAACCCCCAACCGCTCACGCCTGGCCAGCAGAAGATCCTCGACGCCGTGCCGCTGCGCGAGGTCACGCCCGGACTGCTGGGTGGCGCCCCGTCGAAGCGGTACGACGCGAACCGCAGCCTGATCGCCTCGACCAGCACCGTGCCGGCCACGATCCCCAGCACGCTGTCGCTGGCCACCCTGGAGAAGCTGCTGGCCGACATCCCGCCCGAGCCCATCGGCGAGTGGATGCGCGAGCAGGGTTTCCCGCCTGAGACATCGCTGGCGCTCCTGCCCGAAACGATGCGCTCGCAGCTTCCGTTCTGGCCAGAGTACGTGCGGTTCAGCGTGGACGTCAAAGAGCCGACGTTGATGCGAAGCGTGGTGCACGGCCACCAGATGTGGCAGAGGTATCGGAAATGAACGAGTCCGAGATGCCCCGCTGGTACGACGACCCCACGCCAACCATGGTCGCCATGGAGACGCTGGCCGTGCGGCTCGCCAAGCAGATCGACAACGCGGTCCTGGCCGTCCTGCTGCGCCGCGGCCTGACGCTGAATGAAGCCCTGCCGCGCCTGTCGCGCCAGGTGCTGGGCGGCACCGAGCGGATCCTGCTGGACGGCGAGCCGATCGTTGACGTCGGGCCGCTGCGGACGGCCTGGTCGGAAGACGGCCAGACCGTGATGGCCGGCCGGGCGGTGCGGGAGGTGTCATGCGCCAGTACCTGAAGAACGCCCAGGCCTTGGCCATGGGGTACGCCAGCGACCGGCGCCGTCGGCGCGCCCAGCAACGGCGGGCGGTTCGCAACCTGCGCGGCCAGGATCCCTGGCGCAGCAGCATCATCGGCTCGGTCGCGGCGTGGCATCTGCAGCAGGCGAGGCGTCCATGAGCAGCAACTCCACCCTCCAGGCCCGCGCCCTGATCCGCGAGTACCAGATCCGCCACATGGTGGCGCCCGCCGCGCTGTACGTTGGCCAAGCGGACTTCATGGACATGGCGCACGACGGGGGAGACAACCCGGGCAGCGAGTTCACGCCCCCATACTTCCTCGGGGCGCGTGCGACCTTCCGCGGCGTGCCGGTCTATCGCGTCGATGAGGACCGCCACATGGCGGTGCGGGGATGAGCAACGAACCGAAGATTCAGCATGGCCGCGCGCTGGTGCTGGCAGGCCCGCAAGGGTGCGGCAAGACCCTGCTCGCCCGCAAGCTGGCGGCTCGTTTTGGGACGTTCTTCGCGATCGACCAGCGGGCGATGCGGGACGAGTTTGCGCTGGGTTCGGTGCTGGCGCGCTGGCCCGATGTTGTGGTCGTGGAAGACGCCACCCAAGGCCTGCTTGAAACGCGGCAGATGGCAGAGATGATCTCCAGCCCGAGCATCGTGGTGCCCCGCCGAGGCGCGCACGACGGGGAGGCGCCCACACCGGCGTTCGTGTTCTGCGTGGACGGCCCGCCGCCGGTGCTGGACGACCGCCGGTTTCTGGTGGTGGACCTGGGGGCGCGCTGATGGGCCGCCCGCGCAAAGACGAAGAGGCGCTTCCCGAGCGCATCGAGGCGCGCCGGTGGAAGAACGGCACGACGGTCACCTACCGCTACCTCTCGCCGGCCGGCCCGAAGGTCTACCTGGGCACTGATCGCGAGCAGGCGCTGGAGGCCTACAACCGCCTGATCTGGAAGCACTCTGGCGCCAAGCTCGACCCCCGCGTGGCCGCGTCGGTTGAGAAGCACCGCAAGGCGAACGCCGCGCCTGGCGCACCCCTGACTCGATTCCACGCTAGGGCCGTCATCAACGCCGTCGGCAGGCCCCCGAATTCCCACGGGAACCAAACTGTTCCCAACGACCTTCGCGGCAGCGAACAACCGAAGCGGTAAGCTGTTGTCCCGCAACGTGTTTTACCCACCGCGCACTTCGTTAGCAAACCGTGCTTCCCAGATGCACACGCTGGATAGGAAACAAGCATTGGCGCGGCCTGCAGCCCGATTCGTGGGAACAAATCAGCCGAAATCAACCACGGTCGTACGCGGTTCTCCGCTGGACCGTTCCCGCAAACGACACTAGGATCCAGCCCATGATCTGCAAGGCCTGCGGCACCGTCCACACTCATGTCCTGCCCGGCAGCGGCGCCCTCGAGGCGACCCTGTGGGTGCTGATCCCGTGCTGGCCGGCCGCGCTGGTCTACAGCGTCTGGCGGCGCTCCAGCCGACGCAAGGCCTGCGCTTCGTGCGGCAGCGCCGATCTGGTGGGCCTGGACACGCCAGTGGGCCGCCAGCTGGCCCGCGCGCACTACCCGGGGGGTCTACCACCCATGCCGGCGCCACCGCCCGCTCCGCGCGTCCTGGGCGCCGCGGTGACCGGCCTGGCGGTCTTCAGCCCGATCGCCCTGATGATGGCCGTCGCGGTCTGGGGCTGATCACAGGTCGCCCCACTTCGACTCGCCGCGGAACATGGGCGGTGGGCAGGCGCGGGCGCTGGGGTCGGTTGGCTTGTAGCTGACCACGCGGATGCTGCCGTCGACCCGGCGCTCTCCGTACAGCATGTGGGGGAACGGCCCCCAGCGCGACCAGCGCAACAGGATGTAACCCTCGCGGCCTGCTCGTTTCCTGCGTGCGTGAAGCTTGAGGGCGAACACAACGCAGTTGGTACGCATCACTTCGGCGGGTCGTCCCCGCCCAGGTGCTTGGCGGTCTTCACGGCCCTGGCCGCCTCCACCGCGCGCTGGCCGACGTTGCCCGTGGCGAAGATGCCGTAGACCCAGGTGACGACCTCACCCCACAGGGCGTCCTTGATGTCCCCTCGGATCAACAACCCTGTGGCGATGAGGATCAGGCCCACCGAAGTGAGCCAGCGCCGGCCGCCCCAGCGCTCAAGGTTCATTCCACTTGCCCGTTTGCGTTGACCGACCCGAGCTTTGACCACACCGCCCAGCCCAGGTGGCACCAATGCTCTTGGTACAGCGTGGGCGTGTCCTTGGCGCCATCCACGATCACCCACGGCCCGAACGGGCGAGGGGTTGGGCCCGGCGGCCAGTTCTGGCCGGCAGTCGCACTCTGGCTGCGCACCGCCATCGGCGCGCCGGTTGAGGAAAACGCGCGAGGGGGCGGCTTGTAGTCGCAGGCCCGGTCTTTGACCATGGTGCCAGAGACGACCAAGTCGTTGCCCAACACTTCAACCGTCGTGACCTGCCACTTGATGTTGACGGGGAAGAACGCCTGCTCGATCCAGCGCGCGGCTTGCAGACTGAGCACGACGGCAAAACCCGAGGCGCAGATGACCAGCGACCCAAACACGAACGACATGCGGTGGGGGCGGCTCATCGAGGACCGATCGTGAAAGTGTGGGTGGCAATCCAGGTGATCACGCCTCCGAGCGTGGCCCCGGCGCCTCCGAGCAGCATCAGGGCGCGCCAGCCCCCTTTGGCCTCAGAGAGTTTGTCGAGGACGGAGTCAATCTTGTGGTCCATGACATTCTGGTTGCGCTTGACCTGGTCGAGTTCTTCCTTCAACGCGGCCACCGCGCCCTCCAGACGCCCGAATTCACGCGGATCGATCATGCCGGACACCATACTGGTCACGGTGGCCTCCTGTCCTGCGCCGGCATTTCGGTCAGACGTCGATCAGCACCAGCGTGAGTGCCGGCGCGACTCCCTCGATGGCACCGTTGCGCACGAACACGTTGTCGCCCGGCGTGGCCTCGCCGCGCGCGGTGATCCGGTCGCCACCGGGAAGCTCGACCAGCACCGAGCCGGATCCCGAGGAGATCGCCTCACCCACCATGAGCGGCTGGGCCGGCAGCAGGCGCTTGAACTGGCTGAACAGGTTGACGGTCATGCGAAGGTCTCCAAGCGAAGGGTCTGCCAGACCTGATGGCCGGCCACATCAACTGCCACGCTGCGCACCAGGCCGAGCCGCGTGGTCGCCCCGTCGGTGTAGCGCACGAACTTTCCAGGCTGGATCACGCCGGTGCCCTCTGCCACGGGCAGGCGCAGCGTCACGTAGGCCAAGCGGCCGGTCTTGGCCAGGATCGGCAGGCCTCGCTGGCGGGCGGCGTCCACATGTGTGATCAGCGGGTCGGCGACCATGGGCGCCAGGATGTCGCCGGCCGAGCCGAGCCGGGTCACGCGGCCCAGCACGCCCGCGCTGGTGCCCGACACGTAGACCCGGTTGTACCGCGGCAGTTCGACCCACTCGATGCCCTCGCGGACAGCGTAGGCCGCCGGCAGTTCGAAGTCTGGCGTGACGCTGCCCCAATCCCACGGCGCGGTCGGGTAGAGCGGCAAGACCTTGATGCTCTGGGCGCTGGGGTGGGGCTGTATGTAGCCGCCGCCGGCCTGGGCGATGGCCACGGCCGCGGTGATCGGCGTGCCCTGGTGCGACCAGATGCCGCCCGGCACCGACCACGCCGTCAGGCCCCAGTCAGCGGTCCAGCCCGCCGGCAGCGCCTGATCGAGCAGCTGCTGGCTGGTGAGCGCGCTGACTGCGCTGAACACGCTGATTGGGCTGATGGGCGCGTCCAGCACGGCGGTGATGCCACGGCCCTGCACGCGCAGGGTGCGCTGGCCGAAGGACCGCTCGGTGCCGATGCTCTCGGGGAACACGCGGAACTGCGTGCCGTTGACCCAGGCGGCGAGCTCGACCGGCGTGCCGTCCACATCAGGCTCCAGCAGCGGCAGGGCGTCGGGCTGGATGCTGGCGGAGAACCCCCAGGCCCACGAATCGACATCGAGCGACAGGCTGAACCCCAGGCAGGGGATGCTGGTGCTGTCGCTCACGCGCACCAGGCTTGTCACGTTGGTGACCATGTAGACCCTCCTGATCGGGACGATGGCCAGCGCGGCGCGCCGGCATGCAAGAACCAGATTCGCCAGCCCGCGCAGGGCGAGACGCAGAACAAGGTCGACCGCCTCGCCCGGCTCGGGCACCCAGCACGGCGTGGGCGTGGGCGGCACCAGGGGCACCAGGGGCCCGCCGATGCCCTCGATGGGCCGGCCGATCTGCCACGGGGCTCGAGTCCAGCGGTATGCACCCTCGCCCGGCGAGGCCCCAGCGGCCACCCAGCGGCGCGCGGCTGCACCGGCCTGCCAGGGCGCGGTCACCACCCGCTGCGAGCCGGCGCCGGCCTGCCAGGGCGCCACCAGGCGAGCGCTCGACACCGCGCCGTCGGACCACCCAGCGTCCCAGGCCGCGCCGAGCGTGGCGGTGCGCCCCCACGGCGCCCGCGTGGACGCCCCGAGGCTCTGCGTGCGGAACCACGGCGCCGCGGTGCGTGCGGGCTGCAGGACCGTTGTGGCCGCCCAGCCGGTCTGCGCCAGGGCCTCCAGGGCGCCCGTGGCGGCCCATGGCGCCACCCAGGCCCCACCCACGGGGCGCGAGGCCAGCCACGGGGCGCCCAGAGCCTGCGGCGCCAGCTTGACGGCAGAGGCCCACGGTGCGCGGGTGGCGATCCGCAGCGCGCCCGGCCGAGGGTCGGGGATCGGATCAGGGTCGGGCGGGCCGCCCCCGCCGGTGCGCCCCAGGACGAGGGCGACCGCGCTGCCCGGCTGCGGGCCGAGCGCCCGACCGAGGCGCAGATCGACAGTCACAGGACCGCCAGCACCTCTGTGGCGGCGTCGGCCTCGTAGGTCAGCGTGTAGTCATCGACCACCAGCAACCACGGGCCCACGCGCACCTGGGCGAATTCAAACGTGCCGTCTGCGGCGCTCCACTGCTCGCGCACCAGGCGCCCGCTGATCTTGTCGAACAGACGCACGCGCCGGCTGGCGGGCGTGGCCGGCGTGCCGTCGATGACCACGGTGCCGGCCACGCGGTAGGGCCCGCTGTCGGCGGCGTCATAGCGGTGCAGTGCCCCGCGCAGGCGTGCCGCAGAAACTGTCACCCCCGGGGCAAAACGCTGGCTTGCACCCACCACCCTGGCCCCTGGGGGCGTGTCGCTGATCGACTCGATGGTGGCGCTGGCGGCGTTGCCCAGGCCCGAGAGGTCGGTTGCCGGCCGAGCGTACCCCCAGACCGTGCCGTCATCCGACCACTGCACCCAGCAGGCCGCCGGCCCGTAAGTCGCGCCGGGGTAGGCCGAGCCGGCGCCCGGCGTGGTCACCACGACCTCGGCCACGTTGACCGCACTGCCGAAGTCATAAGACAAACGGGTCACGCCACCCGAGGCCGCGGTGTTTCCGTCGCGCCACTCGGTCGCGCCGTTGCCGTCGAACGCATTGGCCGGCGGGTGCCCTACGTTGTTGGTTCCGCCGGCCGTCCCGCCCGTAGCGATGTTGGCGCCACCCGAGGTCGAGCGCATCACCACCTCGGCAATGGCCACACCATTGCCCGTGCCGGGCCGAGCGGTGACGAGCAGTGCCCAGTAGCGATGCGCGGCCATTACCAGGGCCCCGTGATGTCAAACGCGGCGTGCCCGTAGCTGCCCTGCTGCTGGAAGCCGACCAGCAACCAGCGGCGATCCGACCCAACCACAGCCTCCAGAATCTGCAGATGCAGCGCCCCGCCAGCGATGGCGGCCACCGGGTCGGCCATGCCGCGAAGCTGGCCGCGGAAAGGGAAGTTGAAGGCGGTGTTGTTCTCGGACAGCAGGATGGGGCTTGCGAGGGGCATGCCGTTGTCCACGGGGCTGGGGTACGCGGGCCCGGCACTTCCCAGCCTGCGCCCTCCGGATGCTGCCAGCCCGCTCATCTGAGCCCGCACCGGCGCCCCGATGCCGTTGAACGGCCGAGAGAGGACGATGTGGTCTGCGCCGGGAGTTGTGCCCTGCGGGTAGTTTGTGCCGAACCCCTGACTGTCGACCGACGAGTCGGCCTGCGAGCCGGCCAGGAGGCAAGCGTACGCATCGCCTGCTCGGTAGGGCTCGATGTCCCCGAACGCCCAGATGCCTTGCGGCACGTTGCTGTAGGAAGACGACGGGTATCCCGCGGCCTCGGTGAAGAAGTAGATCGTGCGCCCGTCGCCCACCAGCACCCATCGCTTGGGGTCGGTGTTGTTCGCTCCCTTGGGGATGTAGACGCCCGCCCCGCCGAACACCGAGGCCCCGGGCGCCGCGCCGGTGAACGTCGAGAGGTCGGTGTAGGACTCGACCATGCGCGCCCTGGCGGACGTTGCGCTGGCCGCGCCGCTGCCCGAGTCGTCAATGCGCAACTTCATGCCCGTGGCGGTCACATCGGTGCGCGCATACATCGACACGTTGCCCGAGTTAAGCGGGCGGGTCCAGCCGAGCGGGCTGCGCTTGGCGGTGATGGTGCCCGAGATGGTGCCGTCGCTGACGCCCGGGGCCGGGAAGGTGAACGTGCCTGCGCCGGTGACCGTGACCAGCTTGCGCCCGTTGATGGCGCTGGTGGCCGCACCGGCCAGTTCGACCATGCGCTTGTCGCCATACCCGTGGCCGGCGGAGTGGGTGGCAGTGGCCACTCCCGATGCGACCGTCACGCTGTCGAGCGTGATGGTGCGGAAGCCCGTCACCAGGCAGGCGTACAGCACCGCGTCGAGCGAGCCGGCCGCGTTGTTGAGAACCGGAGCTCCGGTCTCGCTGCTGTCGTACCAAACAATTTCGTTGGCCATGTCGTCCTCGCGTTATGCGTCAATGTCGCCGCGCACGGCAATCGTGAGTGAATCGGGCGTGCTGCTGGGCGCGCTGGGGAGAGTTGCTCGGGCCGCCCACACCGGCGCGTTGGCCCCGTAGGTGTTCAGCCGCAGCACGTTGCCGCCAGACCAGGTGCCCCAGCCTGCCGAGGCAATAGTGAAGTAGGGGGCACCCGTGGCGGGATTGTTCGGGGCGAACGTCGAGTTCACATCACCCGTGGCGATCTGCCCGAGGGTCTCGCCGACCAGGCGGAACTGCGTGGCGTTGTTGAAGATGATCGCCCAGCGCTCGGTGATGGTGCCCTGGTTCGTGACCACGATCGGGTTGGCGCCCTGCTGGTACTGCGGCACGATGGCCGACCCGATGCGGCTGTCTGCCCACACCTGGGTCCACGACTCCTGGCTGAACGCCACGCCGGCCCGGGCACGCAGATCGCCCAGGAACAGCATGCCGGAGATCAGCGTGCCGCTCGGGAAGTTCTTGGTGAGCGCTCGGTTGAACGTGATGCGGTTCAGGTTCGCCGTCGGCACGCTGGCCCCACCCACTGCGGAGTACGACCCGCTGCTGACCAGGGTCACCGGAGAGTGGCTGGTGATCGCGGCGGCAATCTCGGAATCGCCCGACCCAGAGAAGACGGCGGTGCCTGCGGACAGGCTGATGGCGAACAGGGGGGCATTCACCGTCCCGTCGAAGAACGTGAGTGCGGTGATGTCCTGGCCCGCGCGGCTGATGACGCGCAGGCTTCCCACGTTGGGCCGCCCGCAGTACATCGTGAGCCCCGCGGTCAGCGTGAACGGGCTGGTGGCCTCGCTGGTGCCGCTGCCGGCGGACCCGCCCGACACCTCCGGGTATCCAGTGCGCGAGCAGGCCAGCACCTCCTCGATGGTGTGGCGCACGGTCACCGGCTGGTCCCAGCCAGAGATGTCGTTGACCGTCACGATGCCGGTGGCGAGGTTCACCGTCCACCCAGAGGGGATGGAGATGCCGTCGCTGCCGATCAGGCGCACGCTGGCCAGGCCGGTACGACCGCAGTCGATCGTGTTGGTGTTGGCATACGTGTCGGCGGCCACCTCGTCGGTGTGGTGGATCACCAGGCCGTCGCCGCTGCGGAACGCCACCGCCAGGCCGGCGGGCGTGACCGCGGCAGGGTCGATGCCGATCTGCGCCTCGCTGCCGGGAGTGGCCCCCGGTTGCTTGGGCACGACCGGCACCAGCAGGGTGTCCACATCGCAGAAGGTGGCGCCGCTGGACAGCGTACCCGTGACCGGCCGCGTGGTGACGAGGCGCGGCGTGGTGGTGGCCGGGACGCCCAGGCGTGCCCCCGTGACGGGGCTTGCGGCGCCAACGTCAGCGGGCAGCGCACCCTCGGTCGTCACGGCGAACACGCGGTCCCCGCCGGTCATGCTCGGGTATCCGGTGGAGAACGTGCCGTCGCCCGACAGCACCTCGGTGACCGACCGGATGATGAGCGGGTAGCGCGCGGCACCATCGTCGTACAGGGTGAACACCACATGGCCGACTTGAGGCGGCACGCCCGAGGCGGAGATGCGCAGGCGCTGGAACTCATACGGGGCGGTGGCCCATGTGTACCCGCCGGCACCCAGGCCTTCCCAGTGCGAGGTCTGCAGGCGCCGCAGGGCATCTGCTCGGGTCTCCGCAGCGCCGACGCCCAGCATGGCCCAACCGCGCACATCTGCGTCGTCGGGCACATCGTCAAGGATCACATGGGCGCCCAGCAGCGTGTCGGTGTTGGCGCTTTGCACGGCCGGCCAGACCTTCTTGAGGCTCAAGCGGCCGAAGGCACGGTCGGTGCTGCTGACGTCGGCGAACACGTTGTTGTCCACGCCGTCCTGCAGCCCGGTGCCGGCCATCTGCCCGCCGCCGTCGCTGGTGTCGGTCATGCGGGCGCTGGCCAGCAGCTTCAGGTTGTCGACGGTAATCGTCATCTCAGATCTCCATGAACCGCAGGGTGGCGCGGTAGTAGTCGCCGGCCTGAACGTCTGCATAGAACACCACCGGCGCCGCGTCGATCGCGGTGTCTTGGTGGCGCCAGATCACCGTGCGGGAGGCGCCCCGGTAGACCAGCGTCATCTGCTGGCCCGGCACTGCCGCCCAGGCCTTGAACTGGTCGAGCGCGGCGCGCGTGATCCAGCCCGAGAAGTCATCCTCCGCAGCCAGCGTGATGGGCCGGCCTGCCGTGCGCGCAGCGGTCTGCACGATCAGCGCGCCAGTGATAGTGCGGTCAACTGACTGCTCGACTGGCGCCCAGGCGAACTCGTCGGCCCAGATCAGGTCGTCGGTGAAGGAGACGGTCGTGCCGCCAACGGTGAGCGTGGTCATCCGCCACTCCTGGCCGCAGCCGTTTCGATCTGGCGCAGCAGCGCTTCGACCTTGGCGGCGTCGGCGTCACTGGCCACGCGGATGCTGGTCGAGCCCAGGCCCGCGAGGTTGATGTTGACCGTGCGCCCGCCGCTGGTGGCCGCCGGTGCTGGGGATGGCGCGGCGGCCGGCGCT
>JAYJME010000879.1:0-18973 GCA_036873775.1 Costaria costata | reverse complement strand
GGCTACTGGTATACCTTATTCTTCGTTCTGGCAGGTCCAGGTCCCCTACACGAAATCGCAGTTTCAGCGTTTTCGCGTGTCGAGGGGGGGGGTCTTATCTCCCCGGAGATTATTGCTGACGAGATTGGGGTCCTTCGAGCGCCAAAGTATGTACACGTTGTTCGTTAGGAGGAATGACCTGTTGATTGAGCTATTTCGGTCACGTAACGACCACACAGAGCATGTATTATCCAGGGCTCTTCGCGGGTCACGACCCAGTGTTGTAAATCGCGATTTATTTGCGATCACGATATAACCGCGATTACGATATAATCGCGATTAAATCGCGATATAAATTTGTCGAGATCGCGAAAATATGGCCCACGATCACGATTATTAATAGACAAAGCTCAATCAAGGTGAAAGTTGGGACAGAAAGGAGAAGAAGTAGACTTGGTGCGTCGGCTTCCTTAAAGTTTCGTTTCCGTAGGTTTTCTTCTTTCGGGAATGTTTTGAGTGATCAACGTTGAAGGTCGTGCTGCACATTGTTGGATATTAATTTGAAGTGCGCAAACGCCCCCGAAACCCCCTGTAAAAACCTGCTGGAGCAATGTTGCTCACGTTTATTTTCCTATTTCGTTTGCCCTCTCCGACGATATGGAGCTTCGGTTTCAATCCAATGAGTTCCAAGTACTTGTATCTCCTATGCATTCTGACTCGGAAATTTAAACTTTCAGTTCCGCCGGGTCAACCATTCTGTTTTTGGTGACGGTTGACTCGCTGGAACACCACTTATTGCCCGGATATCGCGATTTCGCGATTAATCGCGATATGCGATATTATTTTTCGACCCATGCTACGATAGAGGTGCACCATTTTTTTTCTGGGAACCATGGGCTAGGCATTTAAAAAAAATCACGTTGTTGCTGAACAAGATTGACATTCGGACGATTTAGGGTTAAGGAGCCCAGTTATTCAAGAAACAAAAAAAAAGCCAAAAAGTGCAACCTCTATCGTAGCACGCGTCTTTCGTTTGCGATTAATCGCGATTAGTTTTCTTACAAGCACGGTTATATCGCACATATCGTATCGCACCCTTCTTGGCGCGATTTACAACAACACTGGTCACGACTCGACACGCGGGCTTCTCGCGGGTCGGATTGGGTTGGGTTATAGACGCGTGCTACGATAGAGGTTGCACTTTTTGGCTTTTGTGTTTCTGAATAACGGGGCTCCTTAAACCAAAATCGTCCGAATATCGCTCTTGTGTAGCAATATGATATTTTTTAATGCCTATTCCATGGGTCTGCTCGTCGGGCTGCCCTTCCGTTTTACTCAAAAAGAGTTTTCAGGTAGGTGTTATATGGTGCTCCTAAAAAAGTAAAGAGCCTCAGAAACAAGAGAATGGAACAACACCTCTATCGTAGCATGGGTACCAATCAGAACCACATCGATTTCAATTTAATTGAAAAAGTTGAATTCGATTAATTTCCTTGGTCAGACTGGTATTTTCTTGAGCCCAAGGGAAACAAATAAAGCTCGGTACCATAGTAGCGTACATCTGGTCCGGCTTGAATAGGGCGTTTTGGCGATGTATGTCATGGGGTCTGGGGATACGTCAGTCACTCAGGACGACTTGGGTTATGAACGCCAAGTTAAGTGACAATCTCCACAGACCATATATCGTCAGCGTTTGTTGTCAATATAACATTTTTATTTGCTACATTGCCACAATGTAGTCTGTGAAGCACAAAAAAAACATGAGGCGTCTAAACATACCATAGGACCACAGCAGTATTTTCCCGGTATTGAATGTTGAGCATAGTAGGTTGGATATTTATCTTGTATGTTATTCATACTGCGATAGCTGCTGGTACAGCAGTATTCGATTTCGTTTTATTCTATGTATTTTTGTTTGTTCTGCTTTTGTCTTGATTGGTTGCCAGTCTGTTGCTTAATTGTGGTGTGCTGGTATTTCGTTGTTTCGTGTTGTCTGACCTATCCCCTCCGGGAGAGAGTGTTCGCAATACTACTACGTTTATTACGTACGATGTCGACAAAGTATGAACGACGCGGGTTTCCCTTGCTCTTCTTCTCCAGGTATTTTTGGTATCTGCGGGTCGTTTTAGTTTGTGCAGCATCTCGTCCGCTTCATGTGTTTCCCGCATGTAGGTTTAGTGTTGATTTTGTGGCCCTTCGAGCGAATAGAGTTTCCAATTTCCGACGGCGCCAATCAATAAGGGTCTCACTTCCAACCTCGCGTGCCCGATATTTCGCGCGTGTCCTACCCAACGACCGGATGTTTCTAAAAGAACAATCCAAACCATTTTGGGACGCACATAAACCAACGCCCAATGACTGCAAAACAACATTGATGGGTTGGGTTGGGTTGGGTTGGGCTGGGATTTTCCTGCTCCCCACCAATGCAGACATCAGTTAACGGTTACAAATATCCACCAGCGCGAATTCCTAGTGAGAGCTACAATATATTATACAATATATTATATCCTCGTTGTTTTTGGGGGTAAGGGGGCGATGAAAGCGGTATGGACTCGCCGCTATCACCCAAACGCAATAAGGAAGTGACAGGCAAACCCGTACATTAGGTTCTCGGCGGAAGAATGCTAACCATTGAAGCTACGAAACGACAACTCCACGGGTTGACGGCACCCCTCCCCCCCGCCCCCCCCCCGATTTCGAGCACCCTTTGAAAGATCAACGTTCCCTCAAGTCGTCGATGTGCCTAAGTTTTGTGGACTCTGCGTTTATTATTATTGACGATGTTCCATCTGACGTGTATAATACTGTAGAAGGCATGCCGTTGTATAGTTTTTCTACCTTCTGTGGACTTGGAATTTTGACGCGTCAAAAGGGCTTAGGGGCGTGCTTTAAAAGGTCTGTATTTTCTATACGTACCGAAATAGGGAGGGCCTACAAATGCATGTCGTTTTCGTAAAGGGATAGGAGAAAACAAAGCGTCGGCCGCGAATTTTGTTTTTAAATGGTCGAAATGCAACGTTGCCGACTCCGTGAGTCACTATATACCTCCTTGCTCGTGCCACCTTGCTGTGGCCGAATATAGTGTTTTCGACTCTAAATATTAGAGAGTTATCCACGTAAAAATATGCCGGTGGTGTTTCGTGCCACTTGCCGGTGTATATGACAAATCCACCTCACAAAAATCCTTCCATACGCAGCGCTGATTGGCCAAGGCAACGTTGTACTGTGATCTGGCCACAACCCCTACAGCACACCGGCTCCTACCTACTCAAGTTGTTGTTTTTTTCCGCGCCATGCTTCAGGGCTCATTTTTTGTAGGAGTACAGAGCGCCGACCAGTATGCCCACCGCAGAACCGCAGACGTGCAACTTCAATCCCGCGACCTCTAAAACAAAAAACAAGATGATATCATCGGTCCGACGGGGCAACAACATACAACAACAGAGCGCCGTCTCGGAGGTCAGAACACAAAGTGTGGTTGGATTATCTGGACGCATCGGTATGACTCGTTGCGAGCACCCTGACGGAGCACTCTGACGGAGTAGAAGCTGCGGCTTCAAGGAAGTCAGCGTACCCGGTCGCCAAAGCGCCACGACGTCCTGCGCTTGGCCGTTCCCCCCTCACTACTTGGAGGGGGGAGCGCATGCATGCCAAGCATATAGTAATGATATACACTCACGTAATGACTACGGTACAGGTCTACGCACATTGTTGGCATGTCAGCGTGTTGCGACTGACCGAGTTGACCCATAGGTCCACGGTCTTATAGCTGCAAGGGTGGGAGCGGGGGGGGGCGAGTCTAGAGAGCTGAAGAGCTCCTGAATGCTCCAGATGACCCAACCACATTATGTTTTCTGATTTACGACATAGTAGTTTGTTGGTTGTTATTTCCGCTTGTAGTTCTAGAGTTGACAAGGTCGACGTTGCTCGAGCCTGATGGGCATATCGGTCGGCCTTATGTACGTCATAAACCGGTCAACCCTACGTAGGCACAACCCGAGGAAAAACAACCTGAGTAGTTAGGAACCGGTGTACCGTACAGGTTGTGGCCAGACCACGGTACAGCGGTGCCTTGGCCAATCAGCGCCGTCAAAGTAAGGTGTTCGTGGTGGCGGATTGGACGTATGCCGTAAGTTCGCGCAAAGCATCCCTGGCGTATCGTTGCCTGGCTAATCCCCATGATACTATCATGGCTTCTGTATTGGTATAGAAAAAAATGTCTGTTTCCGGTGCCAATTAACGGCCGCCTTGCTTCAAGTACGGATATCGCCTCACCTTGCACATTGAAACCCTGTTTGGTTTATATGCTTTTTATGTTGATCGCGCGCGTTGTTCAAGCCCAAGCACGAGTTGGTGAGCCTCGCCAACCGCGAGATAATGCAGCCGTCGCACCAGCACCTGCCGAATGAGACACTTTCGCGTTTTGACAACCCTGTTGCTGCGCCTTTCTCGGCATATGGTGGATCCCGCGGTGGTAGGGGTGGCTCCAGCTTATTCGCCTCTGTTCCACTGCAGCGTGCTACAGGACCAGCTTGGTTTTTTTAGATTGTTTTGCATCGTTGCCTTTCAGAAGTATTCGTTTTACCGCTCACCGACTCTCAGAATTGTTCATATTGCCGTAGGGGCCGTACAATACTATGGATAAGTGCATGTATTTGAACGAGTGTTTTCTAGCCCACCATTCGACTCAAACCATGGGAAACCTTTACAGGATGTCGTCAACTAACGTCCCGTCGAACTTCCTGAAAGGTTTCAAGCACAAGGGTCATGCAGGACAGACTCCATACCACGGGCATGGGTTTCTCAATGGGCACTCTAAGCCAGAGATATTCGCGTTTCGTCCCCGGTTTTAGCTTGGTTGCCTTTTGTGTTGAGGCAGACCGGCAACCCTTCCGTCAAGATTTGCACGAAAACATGTGCCTTAAGGCGTCCCAAACCGTGCTCAATTGAAAGCACTGTGAACTGGCAGTTAATTGAAATACATTACTGTGTATCCCACCGCAAGCAATATCCCTCACGGGCCCCATCAACTGCAATACACTCTGTGCTTGTTTTTCTCGCATCTACGGTGTAGGGTACATAAGCTACCGCGACATACCTCACGCTTCATCCAACTCGTAATAGCTCCAATAAGCGAGCGATTTGCGTATAGCTTGGCTTAAGTGTCAGTTTAATTGGGACATTTACTGGATATGTTTCCTGTTTCCTGGCGAGGTACTCTCGAGCCCTGCTACAGTGGGGGGGGGTCGGTTTTATATCCTTATGTTTCAGCTCCTCAGGGCCACTCGGCCGAGTGACAACCCTAACCATTTGCAGCCTTAACCCATTATGTCTTTAATTTCGCGCTATAATCGCGCCCATGGGATGCGTAGGGCTTTACTCTACGCCAACAAAATGGTTGTAACTTTAGTGTTTGAGTGAAGTACAAACAACCTAGCCCGAGTGGCAAAGCCACGGCAGCGAGAATATGGGTAGTTCCCCTACAGCAGTAGCAGCAGTCTCTCGTCGCGTAGACAAATGACTCTATTTACTTCGTACCATGTCATGCTTCGATGGCGTTCTGCCCCGGGTCGCTCGTTTTTCAGGTTCCCCAGCAAATCTTGAGCAGCCAGCGGGTTCCCGGTGTGATGGCAGGAGAGGATGACGCATCCGAGAAATGCTTCGTGCATCCGCAAGCATCGCATTTCGTCAACACCTTCTTTTTCTACGCTTACGGTGAGCGGACGTGAATGACGGGCCACGACATGGGCTACATCGCCGTGTCGAGCATACGATTATTGCTGCTGCCGTCACTGTTTTCGCAATGAAGATGTGTGTTGAGCAGCTAGCGTTGCCCGGCGTAATGACAAGCGAGGTTGACGCACCCAAGAAATGCCCCGTTCGTCCGCAAGCGTCGCATGTCGTCAGCACCTCTTTTTTGTACGGGTTCGGTGAGCGGACGTGAATGACGGGCCACGGCATGAGCTACAACGTCGTGTCAAGATACATGCTGTTGTTTCTGGAGTCGCTGCTGGCACACAAAGATGTACCTTCTTGCAGGTGGTCGACAAGGTTTGAACCAAGTCCAAGATTCTTCCCATCTCGCAGGGGGGGAGACGTTGGTTGTAGGCACTTCCTGGTTCTACTACTGTGCCCTTGTGTGCATTGGCTGCGTGAGCTGGCATTCACAGATATATCCAGGCAGTTTTCCTAGCATTATATCGGCGGTGCGCTGGCCAGACGAGTCTCATGTTCTTGTACTTCGTAAATCATTTGCCTCCGTCATGCTTGGTATATATAACTAAATATCCCCCCCCTCATAACAACAGGAAATACTCTTTGCCTCGGTCATACTTCGTATATATAATTAAACGCCTCCCTCCTCACAACAACAGGAAATACTCCTCCGTCGGACCTCCTCCAGCACATACCGCACGACGCTGTAAGGGCTGACATTATCAGTCTAGGCTGTGGCGACCTTCGAGACCTGCTGTACTCGATCGTTCTTCACGGGAGTCGAGGCGTGAGCTGTGGTTCAGTGCCGCGACAATTGACGTTCACTTTGAACGACTGGGAACCCGCCATCCATGCTAGAAACCTCGTGCTGCTTCAGCTATTCCTCGATTCTCGGAGCTTGCTGGAGCCAAACTCTGTGGACACAAACGTGTTTGATGGCCGGATGGAGGAGGTGGAAATTGATGGCAGCAGGTCCACAAGTACGCCAGCAAAAGAGAAGATAGGCGAAGCGGTCCGGATGACGAAGAGCAACGTGGGCTCCAAACCACGCAGCACCAAGGCGGGTTCACGGGCAGGCCCGCCGTATACGAAGGAGGACCACGAACGCAACGCGGTTTTCGCCCAGAGGATTGGTGTAATCTTCAGTGCCATGTACAACGTGTTCGTTGATGCTGAGGTTCTGCAGACGATTCAGGATGTAGCAGGGAGGCTGTCGGCATCGGCCGCATCATCAGAGGAGTGGAACTCGACCGAGCTCGGACGATTGGCTCACTTCGCCGACGATCGCAGTCAAGATCGCGTGCGCAATATCCTGACCGTCTACGCCGACAAAACCTTGCAGAAGAGGGTTTCGACTACGAGCGTGAAGAAGCAACGGTCCTCCTTCATCGCCAAGCGTGTCCCCGAGAGCACTACCATATTGTTTCAGTCCACGGGTCCGGCATCACTCCGTGAAAATCACAGCAGTGTGCAAGCCAACAACAAGATGGTACACAAATGTGAGGCCGTTTCAAACATTATACTGTGCATGGTCTAGAGGTGCAGTTATTGAAAACGCGGATGTCATATTCCAGGATGCTTGAGCTATTCGTAATACTTCTTGTGGTGAACTGAAATCTGCTGTTTTAGCGGCACACTACGATTGTAGCTGTGCGTCTGTAACTTCGGACGTGCGGATGGGATGCACTGGGTTACTGTACTAGCGAGATTGCTATAGCTGTACGTAGTTTAGGACGTGCTGACGAGATCCCCCGATAATGGGGATGGTGCCAAGATTTGACCTCCACTCCTCTTCTAACCTTGCTGCAGACCTGGCCGAGGGTTTCCTGGACCATTTCCCGCTCTTGCTGCCGGACAAAAAGGCATCCCCAAAGCGTGGATCGAGCAAACTCGTCAACCCGCTCCTGCTTGTGACGGAGAAGAAAGGCACTGCGTACAGCCTTCACTATGCGGCGTTCCCGCTCGATGCCTTCCACATAGAAGGTCCAGTCTATCCCAATGCCAAAATATGTGGCTGTTTAGTGTACGCCGCAGGCAAACCTTCTGCACAAGTTACAAGTTATAGGCAAGCCCCTGGTAGGCGTTTCGTAAAATGTAAATACTGCACAGTCAGTTTGTTTTCACTCTTGGGGCGTGAAAAGTGAAAATGGACGGAAAACAAATAACGATTATGGTATCGCCAATCACATGTAGCCTCCCGACGCTGATGGTAATATACATCTAGATATAATACCAGGACTGTATAGCAAGGAGTTGTTCGATATCGAACGCTACTACATACTTGTACTGCAGATCGCTTACCAGGTATAAACTAGACGGCTGATACCGCACTTTTCGATGATTTGGTCGCTGCGCCTAAGTCCTAACAGGGGTTATAGTGCACTCCATTGATTCTGCCAATGCTAACGTTTGTACAAGCTCGGTGCACCTCTAGCACCAAACCCATTGTTGATAATCGGATAATCCTCCTATACTAACAGCCTAGTTTAGTCTACATACCAATTTGAGCTCTGTCCCGCCTCCTTCGTGCACACACGCTGCAGTGGCCTCGTGGAAGCTGCGCGACGAAAGCATCCAGGACGAGCACGGCAAACTTGCTCCCAGGGTGCTCAAGCAGGAGGCGACTGACAACCGAAGCTGCAAGGGGGGGCCATCGACTGCATCTTCCCGGAAGGGTGTGCAGGACGCTCGATTCGGCGCTGGGTTGGAGCAGCTAGCCCAGATGTGTGGAGCATTTCTCGCACCCACGAGGATCGTACCGTCGGAACATGGTACCAGCATGGCCTCTGCTACCCCGCACATCAGGATGAACATCCACGCGGGTGATGCGATCGACGTCTGCGATGCGCTGTTAGCTGCATCGACAACGGCGGGAGTCGCTGAAGACGATCTCGTTCCCGGTTCTAGCAGTTCGATTTCGACGACATTTAAGGGCATCTCTTTTCAGCAAGGAACGCTGCAGCCATTCCGACTTCGCAGGAACACATTTATGGGACCTCGCATAGCGTTCGACGTCATCAGCACCAGAAATCTCGCGGACCATCTCGGTAAACACATCACGAATGTAACTGGTAGTATCGATTACGGCACGTTCGTCTATCTGTAGATATTAAAAGTGTTGCGTGAGGATGCAGAGCCCTTGCTCACGGAATGCGCTGATGTGCGCATCGTACAAGTGCTTCTTGCAGCACAGGAACATCACTGAGTTGTGTGACAATTGGTGTCTGTGTTTTCTGTCTACGAACGTCTGTATCCAACCAGCTCGATATTTCCTTCGGCACCCTTGGGATATGCACCGGTTTTGGAATATGTATTTCATCGAATAAATTGCGCAGGTGTTGTCAATCTCCTGGTGGCCACTGCGCCGTTTCTGGGACCGCAGCCGCACGCAGTGTTGTTCACTAGCTTTCTGGCGTCTGTCAAGACATTGCACCTGAACAAGGACACGGAGGCGTTCTACAAGACGCTCTTCTGCATGACCTCCCATGCCTCCGCTATGCTCCTAGGTATGTGTAGTGCGTTTATGTGCAATTCGTGTCCAATTCCGCTTGAATAAGGTATTCACTGCCCTTAAGCACCATCTCTGAGAACTCGCCCTCCCCTTAGTACCACACTATCGCGGGAACGACAACCCAGGTTACGCTTCATATTTGATACACGGACAACCGCCGCATCAAAGCCAAATTGAAGTGAAAACAGGCCACAGGATCCATTGACAAAGGTCGTGGCGCCAAGCAACTCGCCACGCCGTCCTCTTCCACCCGCTTGCAGTAGAGCAAGAATTAAATCGTCAGTATCAACCCTTCATACGACTGGTCTCCATCCTGACGGCCCGCATGTCGGTAATCAAGCGGTCGGACAGCTTTCCGCGTGTCCACAACTGCATGCAAAGGCAAGCGCCAGCTCAAGTTTAGCGGGGAAAACGAGGTGCGCAATCGATTGAGCCACTCGAAGGACTGAGCTTGACACGGTTTCAGGGAAACTATTAATGTGCATATTACCTTTCCTGGCCGTGAATTCAATGGCAGATGTTCTGCCGGCTTCGGGACTGTCATCGGTTGTGGGGCATGCCGACACCAGCAGCCTTATTCACTCGGCTGGCTCGAAATCGTCGTCCGCGCTCGGGCCAGGAGTTGCAAGCATGCTGCGGCTGGCATGGAAACACCCAGCACAAGCTTCCACGGCAACTGACGTGAGCCTGCCACGCCCTTCTGGTCCACAATGTTTTGGTATTGCAGTATTGCAGACTTAGATTCCAGCGGGGGCGGCGTTAATACTGAACGCCAGATGTAAATACACCAGGGCATACTTGAATACTTGCAATCATTATGTTTTACCGAGCAATCCCACGGTAGGGGTGACACGTTTTGGTTCAAAAATAGACACCTGCTACGATAAGGGTGCACATTCTTTTTTCTAAGGTTTCCCACTTCAGGGGCTCTGTATCTCATCCAAAGCCCAACTTTTATAACTATTTGTGAGCTTTAACCCGATGAGCCTCCCCATGGTCTAAGTACACAGCGAAGTATATTACAAAACAATATTGGAATCCCGACAAGCTGTCGTTCAGAAAATGTAGAGCCAAACAAGTGCTACCTCTATCGTAGCACGCGCCTATTTTTCTGACGGGCTGAGCTCCTCGAGTGAGTAACTGCCGGTGTTATGATACAATATTGTGTGATGAGTTTACGAGTACATTTGTGTCAGGGCTAGCGCATAGAAATGTTGGTCAGGTTGCGCGAAGAACTTTCTTCTCCAAAGTCGTGTTTCGGTTGAAATGTTGACTGCTCACGCCAGGAGTTCACACAAATGGCCCGTGTCAGGAGCTCAGAAAATAAGGCACCATGATAGCACGGGTTACCTCGTTGCACAGAGTCTAGAGTATTGCTCGTACCTTTCCTGCGAGCTTTACCGCAACACGGTGCATCGCTCTTGCCGACAAGGTAAGAGGAATATATGTTGAAGTGCGCCGCTTTCAAGCGTAGACGGCGGCCAGCCAAGGTCAAGAGACGTCCGAACGACACCGAAGTGTAATGCTTCGGCGACATTGTGGCTTGGAGAAGCGCAGCTCTATTCCCCAATACTCCTGACTGAAACATACCTGGTAGCCGCGGACGGCATGTGGGCGAACATCGCGTTGTAGACCGGGAGGGTCAGATCGGCAAACTCGCTTGGGCTGATGTCTCCAAGGATGCAGGCGGAGCCTGTAAAAGATTGAAGTTTGGGTCGTTGCGAAGGGGTTACGGATAAAACCGATACGTGTCACGCTACCAGCAGTGAAAGGGCTGCCCTGCAAGCTGTCATGGGCAACAGTGGCCTTGTTTTGGCTCCCAACCTACGGCAAGAACAGGTCAGTCATCGCGTACAAACGACTTGTGATACGATGGGGGCACGCCTGAATATTTCCGAGGCCGCCCAGTTGAGGAGACCCATGCATCGCACAAACCAGAGTCCGACAACGACAAAAAAAAAACAGACCGACAAATAACCCCAAGGCCTAGGTACTGTAAAGACAGAATTATATTGTAAAACACAACGACTATTTTAACGATATTCGGGGATTTTTCATGGTGAGAAAAGACCTTTTGGCCGACATGTGATACCCCTACCCCAACATGGATGACTTTCCCAAATGATGTGTCACCCTACGTGCAGCCATGGGTAGAGAGTACATACAGTATTCCTATGATATTAATCCTCGAGCACGTATCAACACGGTCGTAAAAATGATTTGGTGCCTTCAGATGTCACGGACAACCCGACATACAAACCTGCGCCCTCGTGTTTACCGATATCCAATACCCCCCTGCAGGAGGCCCTGTTCCTCGCGCTGGGTCTCGTACCCATTTCCGCGGTCTCGATGAGCGTGCCGCTCGACCTTCGCAGAGTCGTTCTCTTGGTTCCTGCATCGGGGCTGAGCCTGCTCCGTGAGTTTAACGCCCCGGTGGTTTACCTGGCGCTGTGCGGAACACAAGCCCGATTCGACAACCACTTCGTCAGCGTCCATATGGCCTTCGTCCGAGCGCGCCGAGGCGAGAGCGAGGTGGCAGACGACGGGAAAGACTGGCTCTCTTTAAGCAAGCACCTGGTGGATCGGGACACCCGAGAGGATGACCCTGATGCTGAACTCATGGTATCCGCGATAGTGCCTACCTATGCGCTGATGATGGCACCTCCAGCTCTGACTCAGCTCCAATTGCGACCACAAGACAGTGCTGAGATGTTCCAAGCGCCCAAAGACGTCATAAGAAGGCTGGGGGGGCAACTGATGAAGGTGTTCTACCGTGCGGACCACGCCAACACAGATAGGACAGCAATTTTGATGCCTGACGCACCTTCCCGGCCGTGGAAGGGCGCTTCCTTATCTACACGGCTCACTTGCCCGAAAAGGGCGTTGCCGAGTCGGTTCGAGGAGGACACTGCCTGTTCCTCGGGAGAAAAAGGGTCGGGTAAGCCGGGGTCGGTTTTCCTTCGGCGCTCCATGCACAGCAGGCCGCGTATCGATCAATCTCTCGAGCTGATGGGCCAGTCAGGGCGCGGAAGAGACGCTCCGCTGGTGTGCAAGATGAAGCTGGTCATGGTAAACAGGGAGGCGCGGGAGAACCTGGGCAAGGGAAGTGTTCCGCACGTGGAGCCATCCCAAGACCCATGCTATTTCCGTGTCATTCTGGGTGAGGAACTCGTCCACATCGCCCGCTTCCCATTCCCGGTCAGAAGCAAGGGTATCCGAGTGGTGCCCAACAAGAGCAAGGGCTATGTGAACTTCACTGTGTTGCATTGACTACGTGCAACGTCGAAGAGGACGGTTGGAGGACCCTCCTATCGACGTTTTGCTGGCCGATGTGCGTACCTCTGGCGTCCTTGCCAAGGTTGGACTTCAAGGCTGAGTGGGCACACCATGAGGTCAGAAGAGACGGTGGCATCGTGTACACGGTATTGAAGGCCGGCATAACGTTCTTTGGAATGTTCGGAAATGCCTGGTATTGTTCAGGTGCATGCGCAAAAACGACAAGAAAGCCATTGGATGGCAATGTTATTCTTGTAGTTCACATTCCGTGTCATTCCCGTGGGTGGCTTTTACACAGACTCGTCGAGCAACCGGCTTTGGCTGCAAAAAGTACCGATATTCATGCGGTACCCATGTTCCCACACCGAATTCGATTGTATCACGCGCCCCAGCGTTTGAGCTAACCTTGCAATGCATCACGTGTTGTTTGAAGCCCTGGCCTACATGGCCGTGCAATGAAGCACACCTCGTGTCGACTTCGCCCGTTTTTTAAGAACACGATGTACTTCGCGCACACGACTCGCGGGCAGGTCATGGGCATGATGTCTTCTCACAACTCGGAGCGTCCTTCCCACGAGGGAGTCTCCAGGAGCTCGACGGGCGTACCTCACCTGGGCTTCCGTGGGATGAAGGTAGCCTCTTGTTTTATCGATTGTACGCACGTGTGTCATAGCGGTCGCCGCATGTGTGTTGTCCGGCACCCATTGTCGCAAGTGTTTTAACAATGTCTGCCTTTTCTACTGCACATACCCCCTGCACCTGTCGGTACCGGCATAGGCGAGCATATCGGACATCGCTGCATCAGCTTGCACAACTCACAACGAGGACAACTCTATCTGGAAGCACGAGTGGGTTTGCATCACCAACAACAAACGCCACGACGAGCGTGCGCTTTGGGTGTCGGTGAACGAAATCCTCCTGGACCCTAGCAACCAAGCGCTCGTGCTTGACTGCTGCATCATGCCGGTGGATAGTATGGATCACGAGGCCGCTCTTCAGCTAGGCACCGCCCTCGGTGGTATGTCCACTAAAAGTTCTTGCAGGTGACGAGCTTTTGGTCGACGCCTCTGAGCCGATTTGCCCTCACTCAAGTGTACTCTAAAGTTGGCGTCGATGTTCCGCGTTTACGTTAAAGACGGGGGTAACTAGACAAATGTTTGTGAAGCCGAGCCGTGTTCCAATTTAGAGCAATCCGTGCGGTTGGAACTTTGACTATTGAGTTGCGGGTTTCGAGAACAAGATGGAGTCGGTGACAAACCCCCGCATCCCAATGAAACAGGAAACAAAAACACGGCAGCACATGCTTTAAGGCCATTGCAGAAGCGTGGGTGTCTGGGCGGCCTCCGAATGTGGTCTATCATAGAGCCCAAGTTACCATTGGTTCGAGCGGAAGCTAATAAGAAATGTATTAGCCTCGATTATGTAACTGACTGTGGCAATCGGCGCGGGATCAGGGGTTTTGGTGGGCCCTGCCAGCGGCTAATTATATGTCCACGGTTAGTTTCGGGGGCTCAGGTTCGGATGGGATCAGGCCGGCGTGGGATAGGGCTCCAAACGCGATCAGGGTAAAACGTTCGAGGAGTACACTGTGTGCGCCCCTGCCCGCGGAAGTAATCCCCGGCCAATACGAGGAACAAAACCAATCCTAATCCTAGACACTACTGTACCCCTCGAACCGGTTGTAAGACCTACTGGCATCAGGACAACAACCTGCCTCTGCGCGGTTTTTCTCTCTAGTGCAGATTTATCAATACCCCGTGTCTCCTGATAGGTGCTCGGTAGTTTTGCGTGTTGATTTAGGCATTCTGTAAAGTTCTAACAAGATCAAACCCGAGCAAACATACATGACACAGTGTTTGTTCATTTCTGCTCGCCAGCGACTGCTAATTCCAAAGTAATCCTCCTCTCATGCACCACATTCACGGTCGTACTGGATTTAGGGGTGTTGGATCGTTGCCGTGGCTTGTGAGTAGAGATTGGCACCGGATAGAAAAAAAAACGATTAACCGCCGTTCTTGGAAAGCCAGCAGGCGTGCGTGATTACTCGGTTTTTCAAAACAAGAACCGACAGTTTTTGAGGTCCAGTTAACCTGTTAAACCTGAAAAAGTGGTTGATTTGTTTTACACTAAAACGTGCCTGCAGCGGTGAACAACGTATTAATAAGCATGACTACTATACGTGACAGCATGAAAGTTGGTTGATCCAACGTCGATTGTGCATATTTATCAGTCTAGAACACGACGACAACCTGAAAGTATGTGGATCCAACATCGATTGTCCGGTATAATCGGCGTTGGATGCACACCCCTACTACACCCCACAACCAACACTTTTTCTCACACAAAACACGCCCAACACGTCGTATCTCGCCAGTTCCACACGCCACAACTCCGACATGTATGTGTAGAGACAAGTAGGGCGACTGTTGCTTGTACTCGTCGCACGATGGTAGCCGTGACGGTGATGTGTGGAGCTTCGGGGGCATGGAGTGTGCGGGTCTCTAGTTGTTGTGGTTTTGATGGTGTCTGTCGTCGTGCTTCATATATATAGATGATAATTTTCCAGCTGATCATCAATACGCGTGCGCTGTAATCCATCTGAAAGAAACACATTATTTGTGAACGGAACCAAACCCGCACTTGTGAATACACCACAAGGTGCCACCCAATGAAAAGCCAACCTGGTTTGCAATTTTATGGATGTTTTGCTGAATAAAAACTGGCGTAACTTGTTCTCGATTAACCGCTTATAACTGGCAAAAGAAACGGTTAAACCGGTTATTTTGTCTTAGAATAACGCCTCTTATCCAGTTTTCGGTTTTTCGAAAATGCCATCCAGTGCCCATCTCTACTCGAGAGCAACCTCTTCGTGTCTTGCTTGATGTTCGAATAGCAATATTGTTTCGCGATACTGATCAACTGTACTTTACTTCCTCAATGCCATGCATCATATTGACCTCGAGCCACACATATTTAACCCATACAATAAAAATAATCCTAGTCATGTTCCCTTGTCACAAGACCTACCAGATTCCGCGTCCCAAAGACGAATCAATTCAACATCTCATAGAGGGGATGGGGGAAAGAACGTGCGACTCGCGACCTTCGCCTTTAGTTCGCTAAAATATTTCTACACTAACAACAAGTAGTTTGTGCCCCGACCGATGACTCGGTTGCACGGTGGTGTTATACAAGCTGGCAAGCCTCTGGACTAACGAAAGACTCACAGCCTACATATGTACGTTCGTCTTGCAGGCCTGCCAGGAGGAGTTCGAGCTTTGGACGGCACTGCTACCTGTTGCCGTCGAACGTGCCCGACAGACATATGCGCACGCCTCGGATTGCGTTTACTCCATTCCGAGTGATGCTATCCCGAGCACTGCTAGCCCGACCATCTGCAGCTGTGGCATGGGCAAGGACCTGCCCCCCGCCTTCATGGAGTCAATGAAGTCCGTCAAAGCAATGACGGGGGGTGCAGCGGTTTCCACGCTTGTCTACAGAGCGGCGATATCCCCGATGTACGCTCCTCCCGAGAAGACTGCTCAGACGAACGCGACCCACCCCCCCAAGGCTGGCGGTGCAAGCTGCGCCAAGTGCGGCAAGGGGGGCGCCTCCATGCGCTGCTCCCGGTGCCGAAAGGTATGGTATTGCTCAAACGAATGCCAACGCCAGGACTGGAAGACTCACAAGTCTACGTGCGCAGCTGGATCGGGTTCAGCGTGAAATTCGAGAGAACGTATACCGTAGAGACCAGGAGGTATACCGAAACGGCTCCATCGGTGAAAGGATGAGCGGCAGCCGTAGGTGAAGGATGGTCAGCAGAGAGCGCTTTGAAATTAGATACCAGTTATGGACACAAGTCGTTGACCGCTAAAAATGAAGGGACTCCAGAGGACGACACAGGAACAGAAACCTTGCGGTGATCATGAGTTTGGACACAAGCTGTTAAACTCTAAAACGGAAGGAACTCCAGCGCGCAACATGGGAGTAGAAATATTGCGGTGACCGTGAGCCGTTTTCGTAGTGCGCTGTGTCAGAGGGGGGTGGTCAGGAGTTGCATTTGGGGCTTCAAGCTCTGTACCGGGACTTGACGCGCGACGGCGGTGCCGGGAGGGACTGCAGACTCCGTGTCTGCACAACACGGCACGCACTGCTGTGGGTGCCGCTTCAAGTGCTTCTGTCGGGGCTTGGGGCGCAGGTGCAGCTGAGGCGGTTTGAGGATGGGCGAAAAAGTATGCGATCGAAACTCCATTATTGGCTTGAGGCGTGGCAGCAGGCGGTGGTGGGGGCGCAGGCTTGTCCTACTCACAGTGACGGGCTGCCCTTAAGGAAGGGCTCTGCCCCTCGTTCCATATGGAGTACCGTGGGGCATATTTGCGCTGCTTTAACGTAGAATGGTATTGGTTTGCCACGAGTGATATTTTTGTTGGGATTGTTTGCAAGGCGTACCACCCCAGGGTGGTGCTTACCGCCCCAGCTTGGTATCTAACAAACCCGGTGAGAAACGTGACACTTTTTAAGCATTAAAATGTTGCTTTAGCATCGCTGGGGGGTGGGTTATATATTAGAACAGGGGGGACATGCATATATACTTCGTATAGCTTAAACCAAAGCCGATAGTATACACCAAACTGTACAGTAGGTTGCTGGGATATAGACCGCGAGGGCTTAATCTGGTTTGTTTCGCGTTTCACTCGCAGCGTGTTTAATGCCGGTGCTGGACCTGAGGTGGTTCGATGCTGGCTCTGAGGCGCGGCTTGAAAGGAACAAGCTTTCGCTCAACACGCAACAAGGTTGGCTGTGGTATAGGTACTCTGAGCGACAAAGTCCTTGTTCAGGGCCCGTGTGTCCGGGCCACCAACAACATCCGTCACTGCAGTTGTTCGGGCGTAGATATCTCCTGTAGAGCTGTAGGCTGTGCATTAATCGTATTCCCCTTTCGATCAAGTAACATGTGAGCTAAGTACAATCCTCCGTAGAGCCTACATGCCCCTTGTCAAACTGAGTCTCGTTGTCAAAAAAGCCCAGATATCAGATGGCCAATTTATCCAATTCCGCACCCAGGAGATGGGTGGTCCGTGTGTCTGGGCCACCCACAACATCCACCAATGCAGTTGCTTGGGCGCTAACCGCCAACGACGAACTAACCCACACATTTTGTAACAATACTTTGTACCAAATAGAAATACGAAATACCGGTTATCACTCAATGGGCACACCGTTGTGTTCAAGCACCAAACCCATGTGTCAGAACGCTAGATTAGGCAGCCAGCCAATGCGTCTAAACGCTGTATTTAAGCGCAGTCGGGAAATGAATGACAACCAAACAACATTGATTTGCCTGGACAGCTCGGACTAGGCCCTCCAAAATGACTCTGGGTATCGATTGCCGCCGGCAGGGGTGAGAGTGAAGCGACTGGTCGGCCACAAAGATCAGAGTTCGCCACCACCCCCGACCGCCGCCCGCTGAAACTGGTCTACTTGAAGCAGACTTAGTTATGATTCTCAGAAAAGTTCCCAGAACAAAATGTCTCCTGGACCTCGCCTGAACACTTGCAATACAACCTCCGTTCGATTCCCTATATGGAACTATTTAGTTTGTTAGGGACAGTCTTCTTGGGCAGTACAATAGCCCCTCGTCAAACTACAGTACGTCGGTTCTGCAAACTGCAACGGTGTGGGCACCATGTTTTTCAGGGAAAACAAGGCTGGGCCGCATTCATAGGGGAAAATATGAAAATATCAGAAAAGCTCAATTTCACGTATTTGGAGAAACAAATCTGGAAAACCTGGAAGTTAAAACAATTGCGCAAAAAAGTAACCTGGAAATTATGGGGAAAAAAGCTCTCCAATAATAACGGCCCTTACACTAATTCCAAGTAAGTTATCCCCTAAAAGTGGGTGCAGCGTGCAGTCCCATCTGAATTTCCCGGACACCGAGTTGGTCGGTGCATACGAGTGACCATTACTTACTTGCCGTATACCACGGCTGCACCGGCCCTTGTACATCGAATGCTCGAAGTGCGTGGCCGTCTCATTCCGGTGAACCACAGGCACGCCTGGAATGTGAATCGTCTACAGCCTTACCGTTCCACGGCCATTGCAATGCCGTCAGCTTATGATAAGCCTCGTGTTTTTTCCTTGCGGTACGATAGCCGATTGAGGCCTTCTCGGCGGTGAGCTGGCTTGGCGCAAGAGCTATAACTAATGCCCTGGGACGGGTAAAGTACAGAGTCCACAGTCTGAAGTGGTGACTGCGTTCATTTTCATCAGGGCTTGTCATGGGCCGTAGGGCCGGGCCGGGCCGGGAAGATTTTTTGATGGGCCGGGCCGGGACGGGCCGAGGATTTTAAAAATTGGTGGGCCGGGCCGAGAATTTTGAAAAAATGGTGGGCTGGGCCGGGCCGCGGCCCATGCTCTGAAATTTTTTGATGGGCCGGGCCGAGCCGCAGCCCATGCCCTGAAAATTTGATGGGCCGGGCCGGGCCGAGA